>PVJN01002413.1:0-24538 GCA_004026805.1 Lasiurus borealis | reverse complement strand
TAAAAAGCTAAAGGAGTTCATCAACTCCAAACCAGTATTATATGAAATGCTGAAAGGTACTCTTTTAGAAGAAGAAGAAGAAGAAAAAGGTAAAATCCAAAAAATTATGAACAACAAATACATATCTATTAACAAGTAAATTTAAAAATTAAGTGAATTAAAAATTTGATCAACAGAATAAACTGGTGAATATAATAGAATCAGGAGCACAGAAAGGGAGTGGACTCATAATTCTCAGGGGGAAAGGGTTGAGGGGTCTACAGGGAGAGACTGGACAAAAATCATACACCTATGGATGTGATCAATGGGAGGGAGCTAAGGGCAGAGGAAAGGGTGGGAGCTGGGTGGAGGGGTGCTATGGAGGGGAAAAAAGAGAAAGAAATGTAATAATCTATATAATAAAGATTTAATTTAAAAAGAAACTAAATTTCTTTTTCTCTCACTTGATTTTACTTTATTATTATATTTTTAATTTTAACTATTGTTATTATTATTATTATTACTATTACTTTACCCTTTTTAAAATTTTATTTATTTTATTTTATTTTATTTTGAGATTAGTGTTCTACATTGTATTTTTATTTTCCCTTTAGCATTATTTTACTCTATCTAAAATTTTCTTTACACCAACACTCTCTTCCCCACTTTGCCCCTTTTTTGTCCTGTTTCTCTTACCCTTTTCCTGCTTTAGTTTTCCTCTAGCCTTTCTTTTTACTCCATGTGAAAAATTAATCTTATGCATACATCTAAATTCTTCCCCCTGCTCCAAGATCATACACATTTGTCTCTTATCTTTCTTCATGATCCAATTTATTTTGCCTTTTTCTTTCTTTCTGTATTGTTGCTGTTGTTTGTTTGATTGTTGGTTAGCTTTCATTTGTTTGTTTTTGCTTCTGTTTTTCCCCTCCTCACTGAGGGGGAACCTCACTGGTTCCCTTCCTCTACAAATAGCTTAACTAATTCCAATCACCAGTCGCCAATCACCAATCACTATCTACTCTCTATTCTCGTTTTCCAACAGCAAGTAAATACATAGATAGATGGATAGATAGATTAAAGAAGGGGGGAGATACACACACACACACACACACATACACAAGAAGCCCAATGTGTGAAATTCATGCATGGGAGGGGTGTCCCTCAGGCCAGCCTTCACCCTCTCCAATCTGCTCTCCAATCTGGGATCCCTCTAGGGATGTCCGACTGCCCACTTAGCGGGCAGACATCCCTCTCACAATCCAGGACTATAGGCTCTCAACTGTTTGCCTGCTTGCCTTCCTGATTGCCTCTAACTGCTTCTGCCTGCTAGCCTGATCACTCCTAACCACTACCCTGCCAACCTGATTGATGCCTAACTGCTCCCCTGCCAGCCTGATTGCCCTAACTGCCCTCACCTGCAGGCCTGGTCACCCCAAACTGCCCTCCCCAGCAGGCTTGGGTATCCCCCAACTGCCCTTCCCAGTAAGCTTGATTGCCCCCAACATCCCTCCCTTGCAAGCCTGGTCCCTCCCCAATTGCCTTCCCCTGCTGGCCTGATTGCCCACAATTGCCCTACCTTGCAGATCTGGTCCCTCCCTAGTACCCTCCCCTGGTGGCCATCTTGTAGTGGCCATCTTATGTTCACATGGGGGAAGCCATCTTTGACCACATGGGGGCAGCCATCTTATGTGTTGGAGTGACGATCAATTTGCATATTATTCTATTAGATAGGATAGAAGCCTGCTGAATGGGTGGGGGACAGCTGGTTTACCCTGAAGAGTGTACTGGATCAAAATGGGGGTTCCCTTGGGGAATGGTGAAACCTTGGCAATGGGCCTGTAGTGATATGCAGGCCAGCCATGCCCCCCAGCGACCCAAGTGGAGGCCCTGGTATCTAGGATTTATTTATCTTCTATAATTGAGTCTTTGTAGCTGTAGCCTTGAGTGGAGGCCTGGGCCAGCCAGGGTGTAGGAGCTTGGCTTCCTCTATTGCTAGGGAAACCCAAGCCTCCTGTTTGCTCTGTGGTTGCAGCCATTTTTGTTGGGATTTATTTATCTTCTATAATTGAAACTTGGTAACCTTGAATAGAGGCCAGGGCTGGGGGAGCTTGACTTCCTCCATTGCCGGGGAAATATAAGCCTCTGCTTGCTCCATGGCTGCAGCCATTTTGGTTGGGTTAATTTGCATACTTGCTCCTCATTGGCAGGTGGTCATGGCTTGTGGGTGTGGTGGATGTATGTTTAATTTGCATATTACTCTTTATTAAAATAGGATATAGTGGCCCTGTGCACAAATACATGCGTGAGTAGGTTGCTTCAGCTGGCCACCCTGCCCACTGCCACTGTAGCTCTCTGCTGCATGTAGCTCACTGCCCCACCCTCCTGTAGCTCTCAGTGGCTTGTAGCTTGCTGCCACACCCTCCTATAGCTCTTGCCTTCTTTTAGCTCGCTGCCCCACCCTCTTGATGATTGATCATTACATGTCATGGCCTAATGACCATTTGCATATTACCTCTTTATTATGTAGGATATATACATATTTTCTTTTTTGTACTTTGTTTTCTACTGAGCTACTTATAGACTCATTTTCTTCATACCTCTTCTATACTGAACTGTGGCTATTTTCCCATTCATTCAATTCCTTGACTTTATATTCTGGAAATAAATTCTGCCTCCTCAGATTCATTTGGGTGTTTGTTGTTTGTTGTTTCAATTTTTTGGATTAGTTGTTGTTTCTAGTTTGCATTCATCTCTGGGTGTTAGTTGTTTGCATTTTTTTTATTAGTTTTTGTTTTTTTGGAGTTTCCTCCCCATAAATACATTCCCCCTTCTTTTTTTCTTCTCTTTATTTTCTGACATCTTTTCCTTTTTTCAATATCATTTTTTCACTCTTTTCTATTCCCTAATTCTCTTTTCTTTGGTGGTCATTTTTATTTGGGGGCATTAGTATCATGAATACATTCCTGTTTAGTGCCCTGTGTGTGTGTCTTGTTGTATTTTGTGTCTTTAAGTCAACACAGGAGAGAGCTATATAACCAGACACTCTAAGAGGAATGATAATGTGGAGGCAAAGAAACAGCCTGCATACAAAAGAAAAGAAGGTATTGCCAGAAAAAGAAGTAAATAAAATGGAGGCAAGCAACATGACAGAAAAAATTCAGAGCAATGGTCATTAAGGTCGCTGACACAAATTTAACAATACAGTGGTACCTCAAGATACGAGTTAATTCGTTCCGTAATCTTGAGGTGTGGGAAACTATGAAACGCTCAAGTCGCAGTAAACTGGTGGGTCATGTGCAGCTGGCCGATGTATGAGATTACTCCTATCTCAAATGTTTTTCCTATATCAGAGCAAAAATTGCTCGCTTGACAGCTCGTATCTCAAAAATCTCATATGTTAGGGTGCTTGTATCTCAAGGTACCACTGTATATGTAAGAACCAAGATGAAATGAAAAAGAATGAAGAAGAAATGAAAAATAGCATTGCTGCAATAAAGAACTCAATAGAAGTCATCAACAATAGACTAGAAGAAGTGGAGGACTGCATCAGTGAGCTGGAAGACAAGATAGGATAAAATACCCAAGCAGAGCAGCATCTAGAAAAAAAAAAGCTTAAAAAACAGGGAGCCTAAGGGAACTTTGGGACATGAAACAAAACAACATCCACATTATAGGAATGCCAGAAGGAGAGGAAACTGAGCAAGGAATAGAAAACCTGTTTAAAGAAATAATGACAGAAAACTTCCCTGATATTGGGAAGAAAAACACACCCAAGTCCAAGAAGCTCAGAGTCACATACAAGGTGAACCCCAAAAGACCAACACCAAGATGTATTTTTAATTAAATTGGCAAAAACCAATAACAAAGTAATGATCTTAAAGGCTGCCAGAGAGACAGAAAGTTATCTACAAAGAATCTCCCATCAGTCTATCGACTGATTCCTAAACAGAAACACATCAGGACAGAAGGGAATGAAATAAAATATAAAAAGTCATGAAAAGGAAGGTTCTGAATCCAAGAATACTATACCCAGCAAGACTATCAGTCAAAATTGAGGATGAAATTAGGAGCTTCACAGACAAAAAAGGACTAAGAGAGTTTATCATCACAAACCAGCAATGCAAGAAATGCTCAAGGGTCTACTGTGAAAAGAATAAATAGAAAACAAAGAAGAAACACAGGCATAAAGAATAAAAACAGCAGCAAACAAGTACCTATCAATAATAACTTCAAATGTAAATGTATTAAATGCCCCAATCAAAATTTATAGGGTAGCTCAGTGGATAAGATTACATAACAATATCTGCTGTCTCCCGGAAACCCATCTCAAAACAAAAGATTCACAAAGACTTATGGTAAAGGGATGGGAAAGGCTTTTAAGGCTAAGGAAATGAAAACAAAAATAAAAAGCTGGGATAGCAATATTTATATCTGACAAATTAGATCTCAAAGTGAAGGCAATGACAATAGATAAGGAAGGCCACTTCATAATACTAAGGTGAGAAATTCAACAAGAAGATATAACTCTGGTAAACATATATGCACCCAATACAGGAGCACCCAATACATTAAAAAGAAACTTATGGAGGTTATCAAGGAAGGAATTGACAGTAATACACTAATAGTAGGAGACTTTAGTACCCCACTAACACCACTGGGCAAATACTCTAAACAAAAAAAATCAACAAAGAAACATTAATCCTAAATGACTCACTAGATCAGCTAGAATTAATTGAAATCTTCAGAACATTTCACCCCAAAGCCATAGAATATACATTCTCCTCAAGTGCACAAGGCTTATTTTCAGAGATAGACCACATATTGAGACACGGGCAAAGTCTCTTCAAATTCAAGTAGATATCATATCAAGCATCTCCTCAGATCACAATAACATAAAACTAGAAATCAACTAAAATAAAAACAATAAAAAATCAAACACTTGGAGGCTAAATACCATGCTATTAAACAATGATTTGGTTATCAAAAAGTTCAAAGAAAAAATAAAAAGTATCATGGCAACAAATGACAATGAAAACATAACCCAAAATCTATTGAACACAGTGAAAGCAGTGTTGAGAGGAAAGTTCATAGCTCTCCAGGACTATCTCAAAAAAAAAAAAACACAAAAAAACAAACAAACAAAACAAGAAACTATTATAATAAATTATCTAACTCTACAAGTAAAAGAGTTAGAAAGAGAGCAACAAGAAAACTCCAGTGTAAGCAAAAGGAAGTCAATAATAAAGATCAGAACAGAGATAAATGACATAGAGACCAAAGGACAATACAAAAGATCAACAAAACCAAGAGCTGGTTCTTTGAAAGGATAAAGAAGATTTATTAACCTCTATTCAGGCTCACCAAGAAGCTAAGGGAGAGGATCCAAATAAACAAAATAAAAAATTAGAGAGGTGAGGTAACAATGAATCCCACAGAAATACAAACATTTATGAAAAAAATAGTATGAACAATTCTATCCCCCCAAAATGGACAACCTAGATAAAATAGACATATTCTTAGAAAAAATACAAGCTCCAAAAACTCAATCAAGAAGGATAAAAAAAATGGAATAGGCCAATAACTACTGAAGAAACTGAAGTAGTATCAAAGATCTGCAGCAAACAAAAGTCCTGGTCCAGACAGACCCAGGGGTGTTCTACGAAGCATTCAAAGAAGAGCTAGAACCTATCCTCCCCAGACTATTCCAAAAATTCAAGAGTAAAGTATACTTCCAAGCTCTTTTTATGAAGCCAGCATTACCCTAATCCCAAATCCAGACAAAGACACCACAAAAAAATTTAAAAAAAGAAAAAGAAAGAACTACAGGGAAATATCCTTCAAAACAATAGATGCTAGAATCCTCAGCAAATTGGATTCAGCAATACATTAGAAAGATCATACACCATGACCAAGTGGGATTTATTCTGGGGATGCAAGTCTGGTAAAATATCCACAAATCAATAAATGTGATAGATACATCACGTAAACAAACTGAGAGACAAAATCACATAACCATATCAATCGATGCAGAAAAAGTTTTTGACAAAATCCAATATTCTTTCTGGGTAAAAACTCTCAGCAAAGTGGGAATAGAGGAATTAACTCTGTATAATGAAAGCCATATATGACAAACCTACAGCCAACAATGGGCAAAAATTAAACTCATTTCCCCTAAGAACAGGAACAGGACGAGGATGACCATTTTCATCACTCCTGTTTGGTATAGTACTGGAGGTGCTAGCCATAGCTCTTAGACAAGAAGAAAATATAAAAGGTATCCAAATGGGAAAAGAAAAAGTAAAATTGTCTTTATTAGCAGATTGCATGATATTGTGAATAGAAAACCCTAAAGATTCCATAAAAAAAAATACTAGACCTAATAAATGAATCTGGTCATGTAGCAGGATAAAAAATTAATACCCAAAAATCTATGGCCTTTTTATACACCAATAATGAATTCACAGAAATAGAAGTGAGAGAAAAAAAAACATTTACCATTGCACCAAAAAATTTAAGATACCTAGGAATAAACTTAACTAAGAAGATAAAAGACCTGTACTCAGAAAACTACAGAACGTTGAAAAAAGAGATAGAGGAAGACATAAACAAATGGAAGAACATACCATGTTCATGGATTGGTAGAATCAACATCATTAAAATGTCCATGCTACCCAAAGCAATCTACAGATTCAATGCAATCCCCATTGGAAACGACTGGCATATTTCAAAGATCTATAACTAACTATCCAAAAACTTATCTGGAATAAAATATAAAAAAAAAAAAAATATCCAGAATAGCCATAGCAATTCTGAGAAAGAATAACAAAGTTGGAGAAATCACAATACCAGATATCAAGCTATATTACCAAGCCATGGTTCTCAAAACTGCCTGATTCTGACACAAGAACAGATATATAGACCAATGGAACAGAATAAAGAGTCCAGAAATTGACCAAGCCATTATGCTCAATTAATATTTGACAAAGGAGGCAAAAACATGCCATGAAATCAAGACGATCTCTTCAATAATGGTACTGGGAAATTTGGTAAGATATATATAAAAAAAAAAAGAAAAAGAAACTAGATCACTAACTTACACCATACACAAAAACAAACTTAAAATGGCTAAGGGACTTGAATATAAGATGGGAAACCATAAAAGACTTCATAGGCAGCAAAATAGCGACATATGTTGCAGCAATATTTTTTTCAGACACAGCTCCTAGGGAAATGAAGACTAAAGAGAAAATAAACAAATGGGACTACATCAAAATAAAAAGCTTCTGCACAGCAAAAGAAACCATCAGCAAAACAACAAGAAAACCCACTGCATGGGAAAACGTATGTGCCAATGATATTTCTGATAAGTGTTTAATCTCCAAAATTTACAGAGAACTCATACAATTTAACAAAAGGAAGATAAATGGTCCAATAAAAAAATGGGCAAAGGACCTAAATAGACACTTTTCAAAAGAGGACATACAGAAGGCCCAGAAACATATGAAAATGTGCTCAAAGTCACTAATCATCTGAGAAATGCAAATCAAAACAATGAGATACCATCTCACCCCTATAAGAATGGCTATCAGCAAAAAATCAACAAACAACAAGTGCTGGTAAGGATGTGGAAAAAAAGGAACTCTCTTGTACTGCTGGTAGGAATGCAAACTGGTGCGCCACTGCAGAAGACAGTATGGTATTTCCTCAAAAGTTAAAAATGGAACTCCCATTTGACCCAGTAATCCCACTCCTAGGAATATATCCTAAGAAACTAGAAACACCAATCAGAAAGGATATATGCACCACTATATATAGCAGCACAATATACAATAGCTAAAATTTATAAACAGCCTAAATGCCATTAGCAGATGAGTAGATTATAAACCGGTGGTGCATCTACACAATGGAATACTATCCTATCTAATAAAGACAGAATTATGTCAACTGATCATGTCACTCTGTGACAACGATGGAGGTGCCCACAGCCAATAAAGAGGGAATATGCAAATTGACATGACAAAGATGGCAGGTGCCGGGCTGGGGCATTTTTCCCTACCCCAGCCGCTTCAGGCCTCTGGGCAGTGCTCATGCAGGCACAGAGTGGCTGGTGCAGGCAGGATGCCTGCTATGGAGGGTGGTGGGGGTAGAGTGAGCTACAGGAGGGTGGCAGGGCTGGAGCAAAGGCAGAAAGCGGTGGCCAGAGTGAAGGCCTGGGTCCCGGGTGCTGGCAGCCAGGGGAAGGAAGGCCTATTCTTGCATGAATCTTCTTGCATTGAACCTGTAGTACCACTGTAAAAAAGAAGGAATTTTTAACCTTTACAAAAGCATGGATATAACTGAAAAGCATTATGCTAAGTGAAAGAAGCCAGTTGGAAAAAGATAAATATCATGTGATCTCACTCATATGTGGCATATAATGATCAAAATAGATCCAGAGATAAATGGTGGAAGGATGGTTAGAGAGGAACCAAAGGACTTGTATGCATGCATATTAACATAACCAATTGACAGACACTGGGGTGGTGGGAGCTTCCTCGAGGTGGGAATGGTTTGGGTGAGGGGTGTCAATTGGGATAAAAGAAGACACATGTAAAACTTTACACACGAAAAATACAGGTAAAAAAAAAAGTAAATAGACAAGTGGCTTAATTGTGCTGTAGTTTGATTACTTATTTACATATTTATGATTTTTTTAAGTTTGGGGTAAATTGTTTTAATTTGTTTTTTAGCTTTCTGTAGTATAACTGACAAAGTTGTAAGATATTTAGTGTAAATCTTGATGCTATACATTGTGAAAGAATTTCTCCCACCTAGTTAACACATCCAGTACCTCATATATTTCTCTCTTTCTCCCTCTCTCTCTCTCTCTATGCACACACACACACACACACACACACACACACACACACACACACATATATATATTCTAATAAAAGAGAAAATGCAAATTTACCATACCTTTATGACATGCACCAGCCAATCAGGAGTGAGTATGCAAATTAACCCAACAAAAGTGGTGGGTCACTTTGCATACATAGGCACTAAGTGGCCTGGGTGGGACATTTGCATCGTCGCCATGGTGACACACAGGTGTTCTGCACTACCCTAGCCTGCTTGGGGCCTTTGGGCAGCATGAGAAGACAGAAAGGTGGCTCTGGGCAGAGCAAATGTGATGCTGGCAGTCAGGGAAAGGAAGGCCCATTCTTGCATGAATCTTCATTTATTTGGCTTCTAATATATGTATGTATGAAAATATATGTGTATAAGTATGTATATAGTATATGTATATATGTGTGTGTATACATTTATTATATACAGAGAAGATAGGTGCTATTAATATATAGGCCCAGAGGGAAGGGGCAGTTGTGGGTAATTAGGTCAGGATGGGATAGCATTTGTGGGTGATCAGGCTGGTAGGGGTTGCTGCAGTTGGGGATAAGCAGACCAGCAGGGGGGGGCAGTTGGGGGCAAGCAGGCCATCAGGGGGGTCAGTTAGAGGTAATCAAGATAGTGGGGTGGGGGGAGTTTGGAGTGAGCAGGAGGCAGTTGGGGGCAAGCAGGCCAGTGGGGAGGGAAGGTGGGATAAGAGGCCAGCAGGGGTTACTTGGTGCTGAGCAAACACATATATATGATGAACACATGTAAGATCTACTCTCAGAAAATTTTAATTTTACAATATTAGTGGTCTGGTGCATGAAATTCGTGCACGGGGGTGTGGTGTTTTGTTCCTCAGCCCGCCTGCACTCTGGTCAAACTAGGACGCTTTGAAGGATGTCCCACTGCTGTTTTACAGGGATTGGCCTAAACCAGCAGTCCGGCATCCCTCTCACAATCCAGGACTGCTGTCTCCTAACCTCTCATCTGCTTGTCTGTCTGCCTGCCTGATTGCCTCTAAACACACTGCCTGTTGGCCTGCTCACCCACTCCCAAGTCCTGCCCTGCCACACCAGCCTCATCACCCCCAACGGCCCCCTTGCCAGTTTGCTCAGCACCAAGTAACCCCTGCTGGCCTCTTATCCCACCTTCCTTCCCCACTGGCCTGCTTGCCCCCAACTGCTCCCTGCTCACTCCAAACTTCCTCCCCCACTATCCTGATTATCTCCAACTGACCCCCCCCCCTGATGGCCTGCTTGCCCCCAACTGGCCCCCACTGCTGGTCTGCTTATCCCCAATTGCAGCACCCCCTACCAGCCTGATCACCCACAAATGCTATCCCATCCTGACCTGATTACCCACAACTGCCCTTCCCTCTGGGCCTCTAAATGCCTCTACCTCAGCCCTGCCACCATGGCTTTGTGCAGAAGAACATCCAGAAGTTCTCCTGGAAGGTCTCCCAGTCTAATTAGCATGTTACCTTTGTATTAGTATAGATATAGGCCTGGCGCTAGGGTGGGGGCCAGCTGGTTTTCCCTGAAGGGTGTCCCGGATCAGGGTGGGGGTTCCCTTGGGGGATGGGGTGGCCTGGGCGAGAGGCCTGTGATGGTTTGGAGGCTGATCATGCCCCCATGGGGTGAGGGTCTGTACTGGGGGGCATGGCCAGTCTAGGTTCCTTACACTATCTTCAAATTTTTGGATTCTTTTTGCTTTTCTGGTTGAGTGTTTTTTGCTTCTTTGTATTTCAAATCTTTTACTTGATTCTTATGTTCCTCTAGTCTGCTGTTAGGTCTCTATATATTTTTTATTTCAGTCAGTATATGCTTAATTTCTAGTTGGTCCTTTTTTATATCTTTGAGGGTCTGGTTAAATTTATTGACCTTTTCTAGAAATTCTTGAAAACCTTTATAACCATGGTTTTGAATTATATATCCAGTCATTTGTTTTCCTCCATTTCTTTTGTTTGTGATCTATTCCTTAGTCTCTGCATTTTCTCTGCTTCCCTGAGTTGGTAGGGTGGCTTTTTGTGCTAATTGTCCTATATGGCCCAGTAGTTCTGCCTTCCCAGTTACCTGGGGTGGACTCCCTTGGTGTACCCATTTGTAAACTATGTGTACATCCTTGTTGTAGTTAATTCTTGATTTTTGTTGGTATCACTGGGGGGAATTGACCTCCAAGCCAACTGGCTGTGAGGATCAGCTGTGTCTATGCCAGGAGAACTTCTGGGATGGAGTCAGCCTTATGAGACAAGACTTGGAAAATTGCAAAAGCCTCTAAGTTTGGCTTGGATGGGATGGAGTCTCAGGGCTGAGTAAACAGCCTTGGCTTCCTGTCAGCCCTGCCCTATGAGGCCCCTGGGTCTGTGTCCCTCAGTAATTGCTACAGCCCTCTCTGTGTGCACTTGTATGCGTGCCTCCAGCCCTCTGACTTTTGTGGTTTCCTTGAGTTTCCATGCACTCTGGGGACCTGTATGAGTCTGGGTCCCCAGGTTCTTGCCCGAAACTGGGGTTCAGTTTAGTCAGAACTGGAATTCAGCACAGTTAGGAGGTTCCTTCTTCCTCCCGCTAGAGAAAGCCAGTGGCACACTTAGCAGCAGTCTTCTCTGCATGCACTCTCGCGAGTACCTCAAGACCTCTGCCTCTGGCAACTCTCCTAAGTTTCGGTGCACTCCTCTGTTTTCATGGCAATCCAGACTCCCCCCATATGAGTCTTGCCTGGAACTAGGGTTCAGTGCAGTTGGAACTGGGGTTCACTGCAGTCAGGAGTTTCCATCTCCCTCCCGCTAGAGGAAGCCAGCCAGGCATTCTACCACCTGTCCTCTCCACGTGTGTGTCTCCATACCTCAACTCTTTGCATCTCCTCTGAGTCTCTGTGAGCCCTTCTCTTTCCTTATAGTTGTAGAATTTCCAGTCAGCCAGCTTTCCTGTGGTTCTGGATGATGTCCATTCTGTCTTTTAGCTGTAGTTTTGAAATTGTGTGAAGCAGCAGTTTAGGTGTTCACCTATGCCGCCATCTTGATTTCTCTTCTATTTGTAGAATCTTAAAGACAACTAGCCTAGAGTTTGTCTTGATTTTTAAGATAATGAATTATACACTCTCTTTTTATAATTTGATACACATTCCTATTAGGACAATTCCAATCTATTGTTCTTCCTATCATTTTTAAAAATAAAAGTGGAAAAATAATGATGTGGCTACCAGAGTTCCCTGAAAAGCTCAACAGGAACCTTTCCACATGTACTACCCTTTATATGTTGGCAGTACCAATAGCCTAGTAATCCCCATTTACAGAGCCCTTACTATGTGCACATACTACTGAGCACTTTATATTTATTTACTTGTTTAGTTTGACACAAACTCAGAAAATAGGTACTATTATTATCTGCATTTTAAGTATGGGAAAACTTAGGCATAGAGAAATTAATTATTTGCCAAAGATGATGCAGATACTATATGGTAGGCAAGAAGTAAATTCAGCTTTATTCATTAAGAGATGTAATCAGCTGCTAGCCTAAACTGCTAAGGTTTTCACTAAACACATGCCCTTCTCTGGTGCTCCCTATTTCTCTTAACTAATTTCTGCAGTGTTAATGACACCCCATAGTATTCAAGTTTTCTTTTTTGCCTCCTTGCCTGAATAGTGAGCTCTTTGAGGACCACAGAAACTATGTAGCTACAGAGGCCACCTGACAGGGTAAGCTTTTTAATTTAATAAATCTTTATTGTTCAGATTATTACAATTGTTCCATTTTTTCTCCCATAGCTCCCCTCCACCTGGTTCATACCCCACCCTCTGCCCTTATTGCCCCTCATCCATAGGTGTACAATTTTTGTCCAGTCTCTTCCCGCACCCCCCTCACCAATCTCCTTGGAGAATTGTCAGTCCACTCCCTTTCTATGCAGCTGATTCTATTATATTCACCAGTATATTCTGTTCATCAGATTTTTTATTCACTTGATTTTTAGATTCACTTGTTGGTAGATATGTATTTGTTGTTCATAATTTTTATCTTTCCTTTTTCTTCTTCTTCCTCTTCTTAAAAAATACCTTTCAGCATTTCATATAATACTGGTTTGACTGTGGTGAACTCCCTTAGCTTTTTTTTTT
Organism: Lasiurus borealis; assembly: GCA_004026805.1. Taxonomy (NCBI): domain Eukaryota; kingdom Metazoa; phylum Chordata; class Mammalia; order Chiroptera; family Vespertilionidae; genus Lasiurus; species Lasiurus borealis. Next base: position 11,577 of record PVJN01002413.1, on the reverse strand, counting down.
TATCTGTGAAGCTCTTTATCAGACCTTCAAATCTGAATGATAGCTTTGCTGGGTAGAGTAATCTTGGTTGTAGATTCTTGCTATTCATCACTTTGAATACTTCTTGCCACTCCCATTTGGCCTGCATAGTTTCTGTTGAGAAATCAGCTGACAATTGTATGGATGCTCCCTTGTAGGTAACTATTTTCTCTTGCTGCTTTCAAGATTCTCTTTGTGTTTTGCTCTTGGCATTTTAATTATGATGTGTCTTGGTGTGGTTCTCTTTGGATTCATTTTGTTTGGGATTCTCTGTGCTCCCTGGACTTGTAAGTCTATTTCTTTCATCAGGTAAGAGAAGTTTTCAGTAATTATTTCTTCAAATAGGTTTTCAGTATCTTCTTCTCTCTTTTGTTCTGGCACCCCCATAATTCAGATGTTGGTATGCTTGAGGTTATCCCAGAGGCTCCTTACACTATCTTCATATATTTGGATTCTTTTTTCTTGTTGCTTTTCTGGTTGAGTGTTTTTGCTTCTTCATATTTCAAATATTTGACTTGATTCTTGCGATCTTCTAGTATGCTCTGAGATCTCTGTATAATATTTTTTATCTCAGTCAGTGAATATTTAATTTCTAGTTGGCCCTTTTTCATATCCTTGTGGGTTTCACTAAATTTATCTGCCCTTTCTTAAAATTCTTGAAAAAGCTTATAACCGTGGTTTTTGAACTCTATATCCGGTTATTTGCTTTCTCAATTTCTTTCATTTGTGATCAGTTTTTTTGTCTCTGCATTTTGGCTGCTTCCCTGAGTTGATAAGAGTAGCTTTGTGTGCTAGGTGCCCTCTCAGTGCGTGACTCAGTACCTCTCCCTTCTGCATCTCCCTCCAAGTCTCAGTGTGCTTTTTCCCCGATTGAGTCTGGTTTCCCAGAGTCTCACCTGGAACTGGGGTTCAGCACATTCAGGAGCTTTTGTATCTCTCCTGCTTGAGAAAGCCAGCTGTGTATTCAGTTTCCAGTCCTCTACATGTTCACGCATATCCATACCTCAGATTTTTGCAGCTCCTCTAAGTCTCAATGTGCTTTTCTCTTTCCTTCTAGTTCAGTGGTTCTCAACCTGTGGATCACGATCCCTTTGGGAGTCAAATGACCCTTTCACAGGGGTCGCCTAAGACCATCGGAAAATGCAGATATTTACATCACGATGCATAACAGTAGCAAAATTTCATGACTGGGGGTCATCACCACATGAAGAACTGTATGCAAGGGTTGCGGCCTTAGGAAGGTTGAGAACCACTGTTCTAGTTGTAGAATTTCCATTCAGCCAGCTTTCTTGTGGTTCTGGACAATGTCTGTTTTGGTTTTTGGTTGTAGTTTTGAAACTGTTTTGTAAGGCAACAGTTTAGGTGTTTACCTATGCCACCATCTTGGTTTCTCCAATAAGGTAAGTTTTGAATACAGGGATGGCAAAAAATAGGTGTACAGTTGTTAAATAGAGAAAGGCATGAAGGTTATGATTACCACCATAGTTTTATTAACTCAAATGAACATCACAATACAACTGTATAGCTACTTTTGCCCAACCCTATATGAAATGAATGAGCAATATGTCACACAGCTAACTAGTTGAGTCCAAACTCCATAGCTTGATTTTCATCCTGCAATTAGACATGTCTGGGTGTGAAATTCAGTTATTCATTTTTACAGCTATACTAGAGGCTCAGTGCACAAATTCATGCTCCAGTGGTGTTCCTCGGCCTGGCCTGTGGGATCAAGCCAAAACCAGCTCTCCAATATTCCGAGGGGTCTCAGATTGTAAGAGGATGCAGATCGAGCCAAGCACTTCATGGGTGCACAATCAGGGCCGAGGAGGTACATAGGAGGTTGGCCAGCCAGGAAGGGACCAGGAGAGGGCTCCAAGGCATGTCTGGCCTGTCTCGCTCAGTCCTAATCAGCTGGATTCCAGCAGCAGGCCAACCTACAGGTCAGAGTGCATGCGCCCTGGTGGTCAGTACACGTCACAGTGACTGGTCAAGCAGTTGGCTGTCTGTCCCCTGATGGTCAGTGTACGTCATAGTGAGCAGTTGAGTGGCCTTAGCACATCATAAGCATATTATACTTTCATTGGTTGAATGGACAAATAGACACTTAGAATATTAGGCTTTTACTATATAGGATAACAGTGGACAAGTTATTTAATTTTTCTAATAATCATCTTTTTGTTTACAGAATTGTGAAAAAAAAGACATAATGTGTAAAGTGATTAACATTGTGACTCAATAAATGGCAATTATGATTATTATTGGCTAATATACCACCTCCTGATATTCTTTGTGAGGGAAAATTACTTAACTAGAAAGGATGAACTTGACTTTTCTGAAATTTTTAGGTATAGCACTGACTTAATTATGGTTCTTACTAGTACCACTTATGGCTTTCAATTATAATGCCTTCTACAGTTGGCAAAATCCCTTCCAACCCCAACTATTTTTAGCATTCACTACCGAATTTCTCAACTATTTACAATCTAGAGTTTTATGTTAAGCACCTACTAAATGCCACAGTGTTTCTGCCACCTCAGTGTTAAGAAAAACCATATTCTCAAGTCTACTTTTCTCAATTAATTCTCTCCCTTAAAGAGTTTGTGTGCATCCATTCTCAACCATTTCTTCTATTCAGCTGATCACCAAGTATGTATTCCTGGTTGTTGTTTTTTAAGTTTTTATTGATAGAGGAAGTGAGAGGTAGAGAGAGATAGAAACATCAGTGATGACAGAGAATCATTAATTGGTTGCCTCCTGTACACCCTCTACTAGGAATTGAGCCCACAACCTGGCATGTGTCCTGACCAGGAAAGGAATCATGACCTCCAGATTTGTAGGTCAATGATCAACGACTGAACAATACTGGCCAGGCTGTATTCCCAGTTTTGACATCTCCTTTCATCCAGCTCCTCACTTCTTGAAAATTACCCCAAATTCAACAAGCTTGAAACTGAATTCATCTTCTTCTCTAGAAATCAGCTCAACTTCATGACATCCCCATTTTTGTTATACTTTGTTTTCCATTTACCGAAGCCCCCAAATTAGGAGTTTTAACCTCTGTCTCTCTTCAGTGTTCTCCTAAATCAAGAAGCCAAATCATACCTGTTCTTTTATAATAGCAAATACTATTCATTTTTAACATTCTCAGTGACTACCCCTACCATTAAATTCTTCACTTCCTACCTGATTTCAGCCTCAGCTTCTTATAAACCATCCTTGTATTTAACCTATTGTTCCTCCAGCCATCTGCTCACCACATGCAGAGCAGTATTCCTAAAATAGTCACTCTTCTTACATCACTGCCCTTCCCAATATCCTTTATTAAGGCCAGATTCCTCCACAATATTAATCCAGCCTATATCTTGCATTGTATCCCATAGAGGTCCTTCTTCTCTAGCCAAACTATTTCTCCTAACCTTCTCAGACTTGTCTTTATTCAAGATGGACCTCTTCTAGCTTGTTACACCACTCTTATTCTCCACCAATTCAAATCCCTCCTCTCCATGGTGCTAAAATCAAATATAACTTTCTCCATCACTCTTCATTGAACATTCAGTTGGAAATGATCAATTAGATTCATCCATAATAGTAGTTGCATTAATTCATGACTATAATATCTTTACCTTCTCAGTTATACAAATTTGCCTTTCAAATAAATAGCGAACACTCTGAGGGCCAAATAATTGCTTATATTCTATATCTTCTTCTTTGCCTAGAAATGTTACTGGTAAGAGCTCAATATATATTTATTAATTTGTTCCTAAATGTTTCCTAACTGTATTTTATTTGATTATACAAAAGCTTATTATTTTCATGAATTGAAGTATAAAAACTTTAAGTTAGAGTATAACAATTTTAATGAGTGACTGTCAGAGAATTTTACATGTCTCCTTTTCTATTTTACATTTCTATGTTATGTTTTATGTCTAAAATATATAAAGACAAATCATGGACTGAAATTTTTTTAAATAAAGAACAATAAAAACTCAGTGTCATTAGTTCCTTACAAGATGGAAAAGAAAAAATACACTTGAACCTCCAGGACTCAGGCAACATCTTTGCCAACATCCAGCTATCCTATTAAAACCACTTTGGGGCTCAGTTTAGGTTAAATGAGAAGATAGAATTTATCAATTTCTGACATTTCTTCTGCTCTACAATGTTGTTAAGCATATAGAGCAAAGGCAAAGAATAGAATAAAGATGGACAGATAAGTCTTAGAAGAACTTAGGTATTCTTCTGTTTGCATTCTTATTTTACTATAAAAATACAAATTGCTGATTTTTCACTTATAATGAAATCACAAACATAAGGCTCACTGAATGAATGAGTACAAGCAGACATGCTTAGTTGTAGCTAACATCAGCTTGCATGCAAAAGCAAAACAATGGAAATGCATGACAATTAGTGGGTATGCATGTGCAAATTACATTTTGAGTGCTTTATGAATCATCCACAAATGCTTGCAAGTGAGCAGTAAGTGCCATTATGAAGCCACATGACAAGATCTTTTCCTACCAATTTTTTCAATTCCTACTTGAACTGGTTTGGCTGGCTCTATTAAGCCTTGAAAATTATGTCAATACAATTCTGAGACTGCTGCTAAGGAGCACAAAACATTACATATCCTATATAAACAATGGCTTTGTAGATTTCTTTTTCATCAGACAATTGGATTTTATTGCTCTATTCTATTTCTTTTTAAGATTAGATTATCAGAATTTTATAACATTAACCTGCATTTATACTCAATAAGACAACCAATCAAAAATATAAGAATTCATCTGTACAGTTTTGGTTTACACATGCCAAATAATTAGTATGCTTAAGCTCACAAATTGTGATCCTGAGATATAACATTAATGTAATCCTGAAACTAAACCAATGTAATTCTCAATGAAGTTTTTTCCTATACTTAATTTCTTACCAAAAAAATTTAAAAATAGCTTTTGATTGATTACCTTGAAACTGGAAATAGAAGTATTTTTGTTTGCACTTTTAAGAGTCTGATTGACCCATTTAATTATAATTTCATCATTGACTTTTTCACCTTCTCCAAGATCTGATAACACATTCAATGTGTACCTGTAACAGAAAAGATGTATATTTGAGAATGAAAGGGGTGAAATTTGCTCCCATATCACTTATATCAATATTTACATAAATATTTAAGAAATATTCAGTTCTAATAAGTATTTTTAAGTTTAATCTCATTTAACACTTAGTTACAATCCAAAGTTAAAAGCTCAGTAATGAGAAACAAAAACTACTATATGGTATTTAAAAAATTTTTTTTAAAACTCCATACAAGGCAGTTTTTAAGAGACATTAAGAATAGCACCGAAACTGGTTTGGCTCAGTGGATAGAGCGTAGGCCTATGGACTAAAAGGTCCCAGGTTCGATTTCGGTCAAGGGCATGTATCCTGGTTGCAGGCACATCCCCAGTAGGAGGTGTGCAGGAGGTGGCTGATCGATGTTTCTAACTCTCTATCTGTAAAAAATCAATAAAATATATATATTTTTAAAAAGTGAGTTTCTAGAGATTTATCCACTATTAAAAAAAAGATTTACAAAGAATATAATACCAATAGCAAATCATTTAAAAATTATTATTTTGTAGTATATTTATTCTGTTTGTTTTTCTTTCAAATGAATGCTTTAGTTCAAAAGATTTGTTGAAAGAAATTCTCAGTGTTGCTATAAACATTCCAATCTTTACCTTCTCATTAGCTGCCATACCAATGCCAGTGTCAATGTTGAATTCCCTTCATTTAGGTCCTGCCCAGCAATGCCAACCAAGGAGAATTTGGCCTTATTCTTCCCAAGTTCCACTGCATAGTTACAATTTTCAATCTATAAATAGGTAAAAGTTTTGATATAAAAACAAATTTTAAAGAATATATCTCTTGAATCTGCAAAACTAGTTCAGTCATCTGAAAAAGAGCTATGATGATACCTTAAATTTATATTACAGAATTTCATCTCATAATAATGCAGTGAAATTAAGAAATTAATTACCCCAATTTTATAGTTGAAGATATCAAAAGCACAGAGGGGTCAACCTAGAGAAAGAAGTGTCTAGAAAGTTTTAAGATCCTCTCTTACAAGTCTTGACTGTCCAAGATTATACAGCTTATTAATGGCAGATCTTTGACTAAAAACCTAGCTTTCCTACATTCCAATGATAAAGGTAAAAAATAGTTCTGCCTAAACTTAAAATTAAGGAAAAGAGAAGAAGAAATTGTTTCATTAAGAGTCTAAGTCATCTCCAATATTTTTAATCTAGATCTTTCTCAGCCTCTGAAATTCTCCTTTTTAGCCCACTTTCTAGAGCAAAAGCTTAACCTTAACTGTACCAGCTGATGATAATCTATCCCATATTTGAACTCCCAATACTTATTTTGTAATGTTTATGTATCATCAGATACTTATACTTAGCATTTGATGTACTTTCTTTGATAACCTCCTTTTAAAGGCCAAAACTATAATGTGTACAAATCTGTGTCATATTCTTCCCTAACCTAGGCCAGGACCCAGCACAGTGCCCTGCCTGCAGTAAGAATCTGATTAATGAACACCAAGTATTTTATACACACACACACACACTCATGCACACACAATATCCTCTACACTAATAAAAGAGAAATATGAAAATTGACTGTCATTTCACAATGTCCACCAGCCAATCTGAAGTGGGTATGCAAATTAGCCCAACAAAGATGGTGGCAGACCTGCCCTGCAGCTGCTCCAGGCCTCTAGGTAGCACATATGCAGGCACAGAGTCCTGGGTACTGGAGGAAAACTGGTGCCAGCAGCCAGGGAAGGAAGGCCTATTGCACAAATCCTTGTGCAACGGGCCTCTAGTATATAATAAAGAGCTAATATGCAAATTAGAGTGAACAGAAGAACAACCATCTGGTTGACCTTCTAGATGAAGCCAGGACTGCAAGGGACAAACCCCTTGCTAGAATTTTGTGCATGTGGTCTCTAGTATATATCTGTCTATATAATAAAAGAATATGCAAATTAGCTGGGACACCATAATCTCACCACCAAACAGCAGGGACCTCAGCTGCACCCCTACCCTGTGGGGCTTGACAGAGGACTTCAGGCCACACCCCTCACCCGGCAGGCTTGATGGGGGACCTGAGACTGCACACCCCACCCGGCACCAGGTCAGGGGACTTGAGGTTGTGCCCCCTGACTGGCAGGGCTTGACAGGGATCTCAGGCTGTGCCCTCCAGCGGAGTTTGAGTCTCCTGCATTTTCGAAGTGTGTGCAGGTGGTGGGTGGGGACTTGACTCTAGGTCCCACGGTGTACCCCAGACTGACAGGAGGGAAATTTTCATATACATTTTACTAGTTTTCTTTCATCTCTGATACTTCTATTATAGAGAAAGAGGCAAATGGCAATATTAAAATATTTTCTCTAATTAATTTCCTTTTAATATACACAAATTTTGTGCACCGGGCCACTAGTGTGTGTGTGTGTGTAACATATATGTAATATATGTGTAATGTATATATATAATATATAATATATATTATATGTAAAATAATTTATAGATATACAAATTCTTATGAAGTATATGTAACATGTGTAACATATATGTAATGTATATGTGTAATATATAGTAACATATATAAAATAATTTATAGATATACAAATTCTTATGAAGTTGAGTCTTTGTTCTCCACCCAAATTGTAAGCTCTTATAGTATTACTAGAGGCTCGATGCACAAAATTCATGCATGGGGGATCCCCTCAGACCAGCTTGCACTCTCTCCAATCTGGGACATCCCTCTCATAATTCAGGACCACTAGCTCCTAATTATTCACCTGCCTGCCTGCCTGATCACCCCTAATTGCCTTCCTGAGGGCCTGGTCACCCACAACTGGCCCCCCCTACCGACCTGGTCACTCCCCACCCCCATCAGCCTGTTCGCTTGTCACTGCCCCCACATCAGCTTGGTCGCCCATGCAGCCTGCTGTTCAATTGTTTGGTCAACCTTCACTAACCCCCCTGCTGGCCTGGTCACTCCATACAGCCTGTTTGGTTGTCTGGTTGTTTTGGTTGTGACAGTTGCTTAGGCTTTTATATAGTATATAGAGTTGAGGCTTGCTACACAAAAATTTGTGCACTCAGGGGGGTCCCTCAGCCCAGCCTGCACCCTCTCACAATTCAGGACCCCTCAGGTAAGGTGCCTAGGTCTGGCCTGAGATCAGGGTCTATCACGGCTTTCCTTCCCCAGGCTGCAGGCAGCTGGCCCCACCCCCGCTGCTGCCACTGCTTACCATCTGTGCAGTGCTGCCCTCTCTCCCTTGCCACCGGTGGTTTCCCTCTGTAGCAATGGGGTGCAATGGATTGGCTAGCCTGGGCCTCCCTCTTTCTTTGCTGGCGGGTGGGGCCAGCCCTGCAAGGGGCCGTCTGCCTATCTTATCACCCCTAGCTGCTGTCTGACTACATGCTCACCCCTAACCACTTGCTTGCCTATCTGATTACCCCTAAACCCTCTGCCTGCCTGCCTGATTGCCCTTTACCGCTTGCTTGGGGGTGGGACTAGCACTGACTTCTGGTTGGTCAGCCTCTGATAGTTACTGGTCATTACTACCCAGGGTTTTTGTATATTAGGATAATGTATCATCAGTACTAAAAAAAAGTATGTACTATATACTTTTTAGAATAAACTGGCTTCTCCTGATTTTCTTTCCCAAATTAGATGAAACCTCATTGGGGAAAACATTTCAACCTAAGACACACAGATGTTTTTTTCAATGAATAAGAAAACATTTCCAGAAAAGACAAGAAAGGGACCACACAATAAAAAAAAAAGAAGAATAGAATTTGCACAAATAAATTGGTATTTTTCTTTAAAAAAGAGAATTCAAATTCCCAAAAGTCAATGTGTTATAAATGAAAATGGAAGAAGTTCTTTTGAACCTGCTGTAATACCTGCTTGGTTCCCTTAATAAGTTAAATAAAATCATTGATATGTATTCATTTTCTGGAAATAAATAATACTAAAGAAAGAATAAGAAATTAGATTCCCAGAGGTAAACCATGTTTATGGTAGTATTTAACAATCTAAAAAAAAAAATCTGCTCTCTGAAGATATAAATATACGAAGTTCAGAGCACTGGGAAAAAACTGGGCCTTGGAAATCCCTAGAGTTGTCAGGCTAAAAGATGAAGATCCTGTTAAAGATAAGAATGAACACAAAGAAAGCAAAAAATAATAAAAAGTTGAGAGCACAGTATTAATAGAAGAAATTATTACTAAACAATTCAAATACTTTAGACAAAAAATAAAACTTAAATCATTTGGAAAATACGAAAAGTTACACAATATGATGCAGAATTCCAAGGGAAAAAAACACTGAATAATGAAGGGCTTATTTTTTTAAACATACTAACTTTACTTCAAGCTTTATGCTTAATTCTATAAACAGCTAGTATTTATTAAAAGAAGTATCCCCACCCTGACCAGTTTGGCTCATTGCATGGAGCATTGGTCTGCCGAATGAAGGGTTCTGGTCGGGGGCATGTGTCTTGATTACGGGTACATCCCCAGTGGAGGGGGTGCAGGAGGCAGCTGATCAACGTTTTTCTCTCATTGATGTTTCTAACACTATATCCCTCTCCCTTCCTCTCTGTAAAAAATCAATAAAAATATACTTTAAAAAAAGGAACCCCCTACATGATTCATTTGTGACACCTTATGATTAACATAAAAAATTCCAGGTATAATTATTGGTTCAATTTTTGTTTTCCTGTTATATTTTGCATCTAAAAATTTTATTTTAAGTGAAATAAGCCATTCAGAGAAAAATAAGTATCACATGATCTTACGTATATGTAGAATCTAATGAATGTAAACTGATGAACAAAAATAGATCCAGAGATATAGAAGCATCTAACAGACTGTCAAACCTCAGAGAGAAAGCAGAGGAAGGTGGGTAGTTGGGAAGAGACAAACCAATGAACTTTTATGCATATATGCATAACCCATGGACATAGACAATCCTATATAATAAAGAGGTAATATGCAAATTGACTCTCACTCCAACACACAAGATGGCTGCCCCATGTGGTCAAAGATGGCTGCCTCCATGTGGACATAAGATGGCTGCCACAAGAAGGCCAGCAGGGGAGGGCAGTTAGGGGTATCCAGGCCTGCAGGGGAAGGCAGTTGGGGGGTACCAGGCTGGCAAGGGAGGGCAGTTAGGGGTGATAGAGCTGGCAGAGGAGGGTAGTTGGAGGCAACCAGGTCTGCAGGGGAGGACAGTTAGGGGTGACTAGGTCAGCAGGGAAGGGCAGTTAGGGGCAATTGAGCCAGCAGGGGAGCAGTTAGGCATTGATTAGGTTGGCAGGAGAGTAATTAGGAAGTGATCAGGCTGGCAGGTAGAAGCAGTTAGGGGCAATCAGGCAGGCAGGCAGGCAATTGGTTGAGAGCCAGCAGTCCTGTATTTTGAGAGGGATGTCCCAGAGTGGAGAGGGTGCAGGCTGGGCTGAGGGACACATACACTCCCTCCACACCCCATTCACAAATTTCATGCCTCTAGTAGGGTGATGAAGGTCAATGGAAGAGAAAGGGAGACATATGTAATACTTTCAACAATAAAGATGTTAAGATAATAAGTGCAAAAAATAAAATAAAATAAAAATTTTACATAAAAACTTATGTAAAATTAGTTAACAAATTTTCTGTTTAGAACCATACACAAATCAAAAAAATTTTAAAATTTAGGCAAGTCAAACCACTAGAAATACTGTAAAACATGAGTATATATCATTAACATTATGACACATTTCCTTTTTTGTCTTATTTTTAAAAATAGTTTTTTTAAAGTATAAAGACTATAAATACAAAAATCCTTTTTGAATGCATGTCTCTGTGTATATTTTAAACAAATTTGATTCATACATATATATGCCAAATTTTATCCTGCTCATTTCCATATCACTATTCATAAAATACTAAAAATACTATTTAGAAAAATATATATATATTATTGATTTTAGAGAGGAAGAGAGAGGGGGAGAGAGTGAAATATCAATGATGATGAGAGAAAATCATTAATCCACTGCCTCCTGCACTATCACCCCCTATTGGGGATCTGGCCTGCAACCTGGGCATGTGCCCTTGATCAGAATCAAACCTGGGACCCACAGGCTAATGCTCTATCCACCGAGCCAAATTGGCTAAGGCCTAAAAATGCTCTTTTTTTTTTTTTCATCTTTTTCTTTTATTAGTGTAGATAATTGAGATACAATTCACCTACCATAAAATACATTTTTTAATTAAATCTTTATTATTCAGATTATTACATTTGTTTCTCTTTTTTCCCCTCCATAGCGCCCCTCCACCCAGCTCCCACCCTCCCTCTGCCCTTAGCTCCCTCCCATTGATCTCCTCCATAGGTGTATGATTTTTGTCCAGTCTCTCCCTGTACTCCTTTCACCCCTTTCCCCCTAAGAATTAACAGTCCACTCCCTTTCTGTGCTCCTGATTCTATTATATTCACCAGTTTATTCTGTTGATCAAATTTTTAATTCA
>PVJN01002412.1:0-116272 GCA_004026805.1 Lasiurus borealis | reverse complement strand
GATGCCTGGTGCAGGCTTGCTTCCCATACCGACCCCAAATCCCTTGACTACAGTAAGTATTATATATTTTCTAAAAGGGATGAATGTTCAACTGTTTAATCAGTTGAATAAAGGGCTTAGAAAATTTTTATCTTGAATTTTTTTATTTTAATGGAGAGATCTGAAATATTTACTTAATTTCCTCCCCTCAATTGTTACTAGTACTTAAACTGTCTTTCGGAATTCTGAAGTAGTTGAAGAGTCATTTAAATTTAGAACTAAAATTGATTCATTAGCAAATCAGTTATTGAAATTCAGCATTTTAGACAGCATGGTGAATTGAAGAATCTAGGTAACTATATTTCCCAATTTATAAGTACAACATTTATTTTAAAAATATGAGCTGATTTACAACCTGATAATGGAAAAAAAATATCTCAGAGAAGGATTTATCTAACTGAGAAAATGTAACAAGGTAAAAACATGACAAAATGTTTTTTTATGAATTCTGTAGAATTAATAGTAGTTTAATGTCTCCTTTGTGATTTCTGAGTGGGTTAAAAAAAGATATTGCTGTTACTGTACTTTGGTTTTTATGTAAAGGATTGAGGTCATAATTATTTTAAAAGAGTGATCCAGGATTCGATTCCAGTCAGGGGCTCGTGCCCAGGTTTCGGGCCCGGTCTCCCATGGGGGGCTTGCAAGGGGCAGCTGATCAATGGTTTCCTCTCATCATTGATGTTTCTCTCTCTCTTTCCTCTTTCTCTAAAAGCAATTATAAAAAAACAACACGTATTTTAAAAAGGTCATTTTTCTTGGAAAACAAACCCAAGACAAAATATCACCTTAAATTTAAAGTTTTGTCTAGCTTTGTGGTACTGGATTTTTAGGGAGTGAACTCATGTTTTATGATTATAATTAATGTATCCAAGTTATAAAAATGGGTTCTGAAACTTGAAGTGTAATATTTTAGGTCTTTTAATTTTACATGACACTGTTCTGATGGAGATCTGCATTGTGATTTATAAGGGGGAATGCTTTTTAAATTCAACAGTTGATCATTTGTGTTGAGCTTTCTAAAAAATTTATTTTGGTATATTTTAATTCCTTGACTCCCCTTGCCACTCTCAAGTATTTTCTTGCTATTTTGAAAACCCTTCGGGTTTATTTATCAATAGTATAAAGTTTTTATTATTTAATTTGTTGCCCTTAGGGAGAATAGTTTCTTCTTAATTTATCTGTAGAGAATCTGTAATAGAACTTAGTTTATAAAGAATAATTTTAGTTAGAAAATAGAAGGTGGCCCATTGTGTTTTAGCTCCTGGTTACCTCTCTGACCTTTTTTCCTTGCTCACTCTACTTTACCTTCGCCAATTCTTGGACATGTCAAGTACATTTCTGCCTTAGGGTTTTTGTACTTATTTATCCTCTGCCTAGAACTTCATTTTTCAGGCACTAGAAAGATTTACTTTTAAACTTTCATATTAGTGAAACTGTTTATCAGGTTTCTATTTGAAAGGGAGGCCAAAGTTTCTGTATAAGAAGGCAAAATGTGTTATATCTGGAGACCAGATCATCTTTAACCCATCAAAGACCAAAGGGCAACTAAATATTTAGGTTCCTTAGCCCAGGGCTAGAAAGTAGATTAATCTAAAGAAGAGCAATTTTAATATACAGAGCAGCCACATCCAATAGAACTTTCTCCCATGATGGAAATGCCTATCTGTATCTTACTATTGAGTGTGGTAGCCACCAGCAGCTGAGCTATTAGGCTAGTGTGACTGAGGCACTGAATTTTAATTAAAAATCAAAATCAAACTTCATATTCAGCAATATAGAAAATATCGGGCCTAAACGGGCAGTCGGACATCCCTCTCACAATCCAGAACTGCTGGCTCCCAACTGCTCACCTGCCTGCCTTCCTGATTGCTCCTAACCGCTTCTGCCTGCCAGCCTGATCAGCCCCTAACAACTCCACTGCCAGCCTGTTTGCCCCTACCTCCTCTCCCCTGTGGACCTGGTCGCCCCTAACTGCTTTCCCCTGCTGGCCTGATCACCCCCAACTGCCCTCCCTTGTAGGCCTGGTCTCTGCCAACTGCCCTCCCCTGCTGGCCATCTTGTGTCCACATGGGGCAGGATCTTTTGACCACATGGGGGCAGTCATCTTGTATGTTGGAGTTATGGTCAACCTGCATATTACTCTTATATTAGATAGGATAGAGGCCCAGTGCATGGGTGGGGGCCAGCTGGTTTGCCCTGAAGGATGTCCTGGATCAAGGTGGGTGTTCCCTTGGGGCGTGGGGTGGCCTGGGCGAGGGGCCTGTGGTGGTTTGCAGGCCGGCCACGCCCCCCAGCGACCCAAGTGGAGGCCCTAGTATCTGGGATTTATTTATTTTCTACAATTGAAACTTTGTAGCCTGGAGTGGAGCTAGGCCTTCTGCTCCCACAGCCATTGAAACTTTGTAGCCTTAAGCAGAGGCCTAGGCCAGTCAGAGTGTGTGGAAAGCTTGGCTTCCTTCATCACCAGGGCAACCCAAACCTCCCTCCGGCTCTCTCTGGGGCTGTAGCCATCTTGTTTAGGTTAATTTGCATACTCGCTCTCATTGGCTGGTGGGTGTAGCAGTTAATTTGCATATTACTCTTTTATTAGATACAATACTATGAAAGAAAAAAACCAGTGATGTGGTAGTGAGTAAATGAAGCTTCATATAATAAGGTCAGGGAAACCATCTTAGAACAAATAATTAAACAGATACTCGAAGAAGTCATCTGACAGAGCAGGGAGAAGAGCTTTCAGGGCAGGAAGACACTATGTGAAAAGCCCAAGGTAGGCCCAGGCTGGGTGGCTCTGTTGAATGGTGCATCATCCCATACATCGAAAGATTGTGGGTGTTTGATTTCAGGTCAGGGCACATAAGTTGTAGGTTCAGTCTTCATTTGGGCCAAGTATAGGAGGAGCCAGTCATTTCTTTTCTTTTTAATATTTTATTGATTTCTTACAGAGAGGAAGGGAGAGGGATAGAAAGTTAGAAACATCGATGAGAGAGAGACATGGATCAGCTGCCTCCTGTACGCCCCCTACTGGGGATGTGCCCGAAACCAAGGTACATGCCCTTGACCGGAATCAAACCTGGGACCCCTCAGTCTGCAGGCAGACTCTCCATTCACTGAGCCAAACCAGTTTCGGCCGATGTTTCTTATGTGGATGTTTTTTTCCCATTCTCTAAAAATTAATAAACAAACATATCCTCTGGTGAGGATTTTTTAAAAACCCTAAGATTTGAAAAACTTGTGTGCTCAAGGTACAGAATTAGAATCATGTGGTTGAAGCATAGTGAGTGGAGGGATAGATAGGGCTTTTTAGGTCAGGAAAAGGAATTTACCATTAAACTTTATTCAGAGGTAATGAGAAACCATGGATGAGTTTTAGATAGGGGTAAGACATGATTTGACATGTTTTTAAAAGATCACAAACTGGCTGTTTTGACAAGAATTAGTGATACCTTTTCATCAGCTTGTAGTTTCACCTTTAGAAATTGTTATTACCAGTTGTTAAATCTTAGTAATTTTGCAATAATATATCTGTATGTAGTCAGGGCTCAAAATTTTCTTAAATTATAGAAGTGGAAATGAAAGTGGTAGTGTTTTTGTCCTTGAAAGGTTTTTTTGTTAATTCTGCAAAACTTTTCCATTTTCAAATTCTGAGATTTCCATCTTTTCTAGTTTAAATACACATTAAAAATACGTTCTATAATGCTTGAACTAAAAACTGAGTTTACTAGTGTTATGAAAGATCACTCAAAGGTTTTTGTCCTTTTCCTGCAATCTATACTAATAATCTATACTAATAAAAGGGTAATATGCTAATTAGACCAGGAGACCTTCCTGGAGACCTTCTGGACATCCTTCTGAACAAAGCTATGGTGGCTGGACTGAGGCAGAGGTGGTTAGGGGCGAGCAGGCTAGTGGGAGTTTGGGGGGGAAATTGGGGACAGTCAGGCCAGCAGGGATCGGGCCTAAACTGGCAGTCAGACATCCCCCGAAGGGTCCCAAATTGGAGAGAGTGCAGGCCAGGCTGAGGGAAACCCCTTGCCCCCCCCCCCCTGCATGAATTTCGTGCACTGGGCCACTAGTATTATAAATAAGAGTTTCATATTTTAATGGTTTTTTCCTTAGGTAAACTTTGCCCCTGTTTTAGTTTTAGTCTGTGAATGATGGTACCCTGCTTTGACCATGAAGTAGCTGAGTAGCTTTGGGAAAATTAATTTCTCTCAGTCTTATCTGTGATAATAGTAATACTACCTATCTTAGGGTTGATATGAAGATTAACTCAGGAAAAATTAAGTACTATGATATTGTTAACTAGTTCACACAATCAGTGTTGGTGAATGCCCAAGATCCAATTAGTTCTCCTTGTTTGTGAATGCACCCACTAGCTAAAATTTATTTGAAGGCTCAAAATCAATATTGTGGTACTTTTGCATTCATTCATTGACACACACAGAATCATGATACCTTTGAGTTTCTTGATATGTACATTCCCAGATGAAGTCAAACAGAGGAGTGTTCTATCTTTTTTTTAGATTTAATAGATTTAATGCTGTTCAGGTGTACCTTTTTTTTTGTTAATCCTTATTTGAGGATGTGTTCCCATTGGTTTTCAGAGACAATGGAAGGGAGGGGGAAAGACAGAGTGAGAGAAACATTGGTGTGAAAGAGACACATTGATTGTTCCCCCCTTCTTTCCCCCGTCTTCCCTCCCTCCCCCCCTCCGCCCTCCACATGCCCTGACCAGACTGGGGATTGAGCCTGTAACTGAGGTACAATGCCCTTACCTGGAATTGAACTCTCAACCCTTCAATCCTCGAGCTGATGCTCTATCCACTGAGCCAAACTGGCTAGGGCCAGGTGTACCTCATTTTATTGCACTATGCTTTATGTCCTTACATGAGTTGTGTTGTTTTTTGTTTTTATAAATTGAAAGCAATATCCTGCACCAACCAAAAAGATTAAAATTCGCTCTGTTGCGGTGGTTTGTAATTGAAATAGCAATATCTCCAGGGTATGCCTATAAATAAGAATTCTTTTTGTGATCTGTTTAGTGCCATGTTTTTCACATTTTGTACTTTTTGTTAATGATTTCACCATTTAAATTAGCTCCCAAATGTAGTGCTAAAGTGCTGTGTAGTGTTTCTAAGGGCTGGAAGGCTGTGTGATGTGGCTTACAGAGAAAATACATGTTAGGGTTCATTTAGGAATGAGTTGTTAGTGCTTCTGACTGTGAGTGCAGTATTAGTGAATCAAAAGTAAATGTTAAATGAGTTATCTTTAAACAGAAACATAACATAAAACAAGGTTATGTATTGGTTGATGGAAATATTATGACCAGAGGCTTCTTAGGAACCTAGCCTTCTGATTTTCCCTAGGAGCAGTGATTCACTATTCAACAGGTCAGTGTTTGTGGCAACTTGATAGGACATAACTACTGCAGATAATGACAATTTAGTAGGACATAACTACTGCAAATAATGAGAATTGAGTATTTTAGTGTTAAGGTTAAGAGTAGATAAAATATCCAGATAGTCAAGAAATATGTTGCATTCAGTTGACATTAAAAACTACTGTGACCTCCGTCTTAATAATTCAGACATATCCCAGGCTTAAAGTTAGAAGCTCCTAATTTCTTCCCATTCTTGTTGAGTTGATCAATTCTTTTCAAGATTAGAGAATGATAATTTTTGATACTAACCAAAAATATGCTGTTTTTTTTTCTTCTTCTTCTTAACAGCTGGGTGTTTCCCTTAGCAGTTTGGGAGCTATACCAGCAGCAGCCCTAGACCCCAATATCGCAACACTTGGAGAGATACCACAGCCACCACTTATGGGAAATGTGGATCCTTCTAAAATTGATGAAATCAGGAGAACTGTCTATGTTGGCAATTTGAATTCCCAGGTAACAAAGACATTGATTCCCCCTTCTTAAAAATCATATAGATTGATAAAGTAATACTTATGATTATTTTTAAAGAATATATTTATTAAAATTTTACTTTCTTTCTTCAGACAACGACAGCAGACCAGCTACTTGAATTTTTTAAACAAGTTGGAGAAGTGAAGTTTGTACGGATGGCAGGTGATGAGACTCAGCCAACTCGGTTTGCTTTTGTGGAATTTGCAGACCAAAATTCTGTACCAAGGGCCCTTGCTTTTAATGGAGTTATGTTTGGAGACAGGCCATTGAAGTAAGAAACCCTAAACAAAGAAATTTTAATGATTTTGAAAAACTTTAAAGTATTTTTTATGTAATTAAGGCTCTTCTTTCCTTTTTAATAGTAATTGGCAATTTGTGGAAAGGAAGACTTTGTGTTAAGTATACTAAGTGAATACCTGAGATACTTAACCATTTTAGTCTTTATGGTTGTATTTGAAGACATCTTATTTTCTCTTTTTATAAAGTTTAGTTTAATGTTAATGTGGTTATATACCCTATGTAATGAACATAGGTATTTTTCCATAAGCTTTAGCAAGTCAAGTGGGCTTTGCATTATGACAGGACTAATGGACAATTTAACATATGGGTTGAACTTATTTGTTTGTTTGTTTATTTAATACAGTAATAAGAATTTTTGATAAATTTCAAATCCCAGGAAGAAAATAATATTAAGTACTCAGAAATTATCAGAATCATACATTTTGAGTTTTAAGATTGGCTTCTATCTTTGTTTGCAAAATGAGAAATTGATGTAGCTTATCAGATACTCTATTTTATGCATATATTGAGGTAATTACCTTAGTTACACAGTTTGATAAGGATTCTGCTTTAAAGAATAAATAGCTGTTTTGAGTGAATGCTTGTCTTCTATTTTGGAAGAGGTGAGACTGAAGAAATTCTATGAGCATCAGAGAAACCACTGTTGCCTGGTAGATAAAGAGTTTTATTAAATGCCTCCCATATTCAAAGCTGTATTTGACTCAGCTGTGGTCCAGGGGTGATTAAAATAGTGTACAGAATATACAGCTTCCCTTGCTCTTCCCAGGGTGCAGAAGTTATCAACAAATTCTTATAATCTAAAAATAGAAGTGATTGATTTTAATATTGGTGTCAACATTTTAATTATAATTCTAAGCTGTGCAAGGGAAGCAGTTGTCCTGGTCTTTAAAGTTGTTAAAGAAGTCAGCTAACATTTAGGGTTTTTTTCTCCTCTTGCTTTGGCTTTGTTAGCAAGAGATGATGGCAGGTGGAAATGAGATTCATTATGGTTTTGAGGTTGGTTGTGGTTATTCTGTATTTAGTTATATTACTCTTTAATGTGTTTTTGAGGCGTCGAATCATAAATATATGTATCATGTAAACACTTAATTGTTTCATGTTTTGTAAAATATGGTGTGTATTTGTGATATGCTAATGTTTTTAATTTAGAATAAATCACTCCAACAATGCAATAGTAAAACCTCCTGAGATGACACCTCAGGCTGCAGCTAAGGAGTTAGAAGAAGTAATGAAGCGAGTACGAGAGGCTCAGTCATTTATCTCAGCTGCTATTGAACCAGGTAAGGTCATAGTGTTGTTACATAGGTCATAGTTTAAGATCATAGAATTTTAGAACTGTAAGGAATTTTAGAAATTAATCTTGTTCAGTTCCTTCATTTTACAAACAAGAAGACTGAAACTCAAGAAAGAGTAAGTGACTTACTAATGTCAAAGGTCAAAGAAGTACTTAGCACATTCTTATCCCATGATACTGATTTGAGGCACATTAGCTTGAGTTAATCATAATCAGTTTTATATTTTAAGAGCAAAATTAGTGCTCAAAACTGACTTGCTTAAAGCAAAACATATATAAATGTTATTGTGAGATCAAAAACAAATATATTTAAAATGTGATGATTAAGCAGACTCACTTTTCATTAAAGTTTTAATTGTAAATATAAACAAGAGATTCTGTGAGTTATGGAAATACACTGGTTTAGCAAGGTAAAAGAACACTTAACCTCTTCAAACTTTTGTGTTGCTAACTAAAATTTAAAAATCCAATTTAAAACTGTCTAGATGGTTTATATTTTGAGCAAGTTTTCTAAAGTAGCACTCAGAATTTAAGCCTCAATTCTAGCAAAATAAATGGAGAAGGATTTAAAATCACTGTTATAGGACTTACAGACATGTTATAAACGTACATTATGGCAGCAACAAAATATTACGAACAGCTGTTTATAATCATCTGGTTTATATGTACTGCTGCAGGGTGGCTGCACTCAACGAGTTTATGCAATGACTTTCTTGGATGTTTCTGAAGGATAATTGCACAGGAGGAGGATGTACAGAGAGTAGGCCCCTTGCACTATATGTGGTACATTCCACTTGTGCCTGATTATTAACTGGGATCTTTAATTGTTCTGAGCTTACACTGCAAAGTGGTTTTTTCCTCCCAGAGTCTGGAAAGAGCAATGAAAGAAAAGGCGGTCGATCTCGTTCCCACACTCGTTCCAAATCCAGATCTAGCTCAAAATCCCATTCTAGAAGGAAAAGATCACAATCAAAACACAGGTGAGAATTTCTGCTATCACTTTACATTTTTTTGGTTTTGTATTAAAAATAGTTAAGATTTCTGAGTTTTTGTCCAAATGTCAGAATTTGGAAATTTCGTAGTTTACCAGAAAGTATGGTTACCATGAAATATTGCTTTAATTATAATTAACTATAGTTAAAAATGCAATTTTTAATGTCATTGTTATTTCAATGAATTTTTAGTTTTAGAAGTTGGTTTTCTATCTTAAGTTGCAAAGTTTCTGATTTTTCTAAGAGTAAACTAGTATTTATACAGACTGGCAGAAACTTTGCCTATTGAGAAAAGGAAACCATATGTGTTGGAATGCTGATGGCTGATTACTGAAGTTGCTGTCCCCTCCCCCTTCCCAGTCCACTCAAGTGTTGACAGTACCATCCCAGATCTTGCTTTCACGTCCTTACCTCCCTTTAGTACTTCAGGACCTAAAACAGGAGTAACTTGCAGCTTTAGTTCCAATTGTATTGTGCTTAAGCTCTGTTTCTGTTTTGGTTTATTTTTGAGCCTAGCTCTGTTTTTCTTTTTAAATCTGTGTGTTTAACTCAAAGGGGATCTCAGTTGTTTTCTTTAAGATGTGGAGGGACTGTTACTGAAATGTGGAAATGTATATAGTGGATTCTAACTGCATGCTGTATGCACACATATATCTAGGCCTAAAGAGAAGAGGTAGAGAAAAGTGTGTGCATGTTTAGGTGTGTGTGGTGTGAGGGTATTAGAAAAGGAGGGGAGAGTTTGAGAGGAGGGAACCAATATGCTGCATTATGTTTTACCTCACTGGCAAGCTCAGTTTAGTCTGTTTTTCTGTGTTGTTCAAAGAAATTGAAACAATGAGATAGAAATACTGTATATTATTTCTATGACTCTAATAGGGTATATTTCTTGCTATTTACTGGTTTATACTTTTCTGTTATTTTTAGTTTGCAATCTCTTTTGGGATGTGGTTTTACTGTATTCTCCCACCCAACTAAGGCAAATTCAGATCCAAGTGAAGGAAGTTGTTTCATAAAGTAGAAGGAATGACCAGTGCAGCAGAAGCCAGAACTGGAGAAGGAAAGAGTTATAGAAGCAGTGGTGCTAGATTGTCGACATTAGTATAGGTTGACAGGATGTGGTGAACATAAAGGAGGTCAAGGAAATACAGAATTGAATTGAAGAGTTTATTTTGTGTTGATTACAAGAGCTAGACTCCAAATCTAATACCTTAGTGGTTTTCTAGGCTAGAATAAAACTAAACTTAATGAATGACATCATTGTTTTCTTGATAATCTCTGGGAAGCTTTATCTGTTGGGGCAAATATTTTAACTGTCCACTTTAAGGTTTTGCTGCTGTCATCATTTTAAGTATATTTGGATATTTTCCCTTTTTGCAAGGAGTTAATGGGGAGGAGGATTTTTCAGTCTAAACTGAAAGTTGTTAATTATGTTTCTCATTCATGGAACTGCTTTCATGTAGGTCTAACTATGTAGCATTATTAAATTACTTATTCTTGGCATGCATACAATTGATCCTTCAACAACATGGGTTGAACGGCATGGGTCCACCTATATATGGATTCTTTTTAGTAAATATATAGCTCTCCATATCTATGGGTTTAGGATTTATGTATTCAATCAACCACATATCGAAGACAGTACATATGTTCGATCTGCAGTTAGGAATCCACAAAAGTGAGAAGCCTACCATATGCCTTGTTCCATGTCCTATATAATAAAACCCTAATATATAAATTGACCAGCGGAACAACCTGGTCGCTGTGATGCACACTGACCACCAGGGAGCAGACACTCAATGCAGGAGCTGCCCCTGGTGGTCAATGCACTACCACAGCGGCGAGCGTCGCTCAGCCAGAAGCCGGGCTCACAAATGGTGAGTACAGCAGCGATGGCAGGAACCTCTCCTGCCTCCGTGGCAGTGCTAAGGAGTAGTGGGCCGGGCTGAGTTGAGCTCTTCCCCCACCTTCCCATACAAATGTTGTGCACTGGGCCTCTAATTTTGTATAAGGGACTTGAACATTTGCAGAATTTGGTATCTGTGGTAAAAAGGGTTAGTTCTGGAGTCAGTCTTTTGTAGATTATTTTGAGGGATGACTGAAGTTTTGGGGGAATCAGAAGATTTTCGATTGTCTGATGGTTTAGCACTTCAACCCCCACATTGTTCAAGGGTCAGCTGTATATATAAACACATACACATATCTACATATACACACACACACACACACACACACACACACTTTTATACATGTTTTTGGTAAGCATGGTTTATAGAAATATATATGGCATTCACTAAGTTCTTAAATACATAAGAGGATGGTTTGTGTTAAAGAGGAAAAAAAAACTACCCTTACTCAGAAAACTTAAGGATCTTGACATGGAAGTAACTTCCCCCACTCTAGTAGGGGAGAGGGGTGACAGACATTTCTTGGCTTTCCCTCTCCTGCTGGATACCCTTAGTGCAACCTTAGAAAGGTTGTAGGCACTCTTCCTCTTGAAGGACCCTTTCAACGTTCTCACTGCCCCCACCCTTCTTATACTTCCCCTTAGGAGGAGGAAGGGTTTTTTTTTTTTTTGTCACTGGGATGATTTGTTCTCACTTTTTGTTTCCAAGTTTTCATGTGTTCTTATTAGGATAGTGTTAGGAAAGATGGGTAGCATTTTAATTATTATATTTTAAAGTTAAGTAACTTTTACAGACCAGCATAGGACTATAAGACATTTAATAACATTTTATGGCAAACAATGGACTTAAAATGACTTTGGCAATGTGATGGTAAGTTGCTCTTTATTCACTTTAATTTATAAATGCAATTTTGCACATTACTCTCAAATGAGAACTGCTAACAATTTAAATGTTATCTTTGGTGGGATTAGATTGACGCTTTTTTTTAAGTCTTTCCTCTTTTTCACTGCTTTTATTTTTTTAATAATTCTTTATTGTTCAGATTATTACAATTGTTCCTCCCCCCCCCCCATAGCTCCCCTTCACCTGGTTAACCATCCCACCCTCTACCTTCTCCCCCCCCACTGTCCTCATTCATAGGTGTATGATTTTCATCTCTTCTCGCACACCACATGCCTCCCTCCCCCCCAGAATTGTCAGTCCACACCCTTTCTATGCCCTTGATTCACCAAGTTTATTCTGTTCATCAGATTTTTTATTCACTTGATTTTTAGACTCACTTGTTGATAGATATGTATTTGTTGTTCATAATTTTTATCTTTACCTTTTTCTTCTTCCTTCTCTTCTTAAAGAGTACCTTTCAGCATTTCACATAATACTGGTTTGGTGGTGATGAACTCCTTTAGCTTTTTCTTATCTGTGAAGCTCTTTATCTGACCTTCAGTTTTGAATGATAGCTTTGCTGGGTAGGGTAATCTTGGTTGTAGGTTCTTGCTATTCATCACTTTGAATATTTCTTGCCACTCCTGTCTGGCCTGCATAGTTTCTGTTGAGAAATCAGCTGACAGTCGTATGGGTGCTCCCTTGTAGGTAATTAACTATTTTTTTCTTGCTGCTTTTAATATTCTCTCTTTGTGTTTTGCTCTTGGCATTTTAATGATGATGTGTCTTGGTGTGGTCCTCTTTAGATTTCTTTTGTTTGGGGTTCTGTGCACTTCCTGGACTTGTAAGTCTATTTCTTTCACCAGGTGGGGGAAATTTTCAGTCATTATTTCTTCAAATAGGTTTTCAGTATCTTGCTTTCTCTCTTCTTCTGGCACCCCCATAATTTAGATGTTGATATGCTTGAAGTTGTCCCAAAGGCTTCTTTCACTGTCTTTATATTTTTGGATTCCTTTTTCTTTTCTGGTCAGGTGTTTTTTACTTCTTTGACTTGATTCTTACGATCCTGTAGTCTTCTGTTGTATCTCTATATTATTTTTTATTTCAGTCAGTATATGCTTAGTTTCTACTGGGTCCTTTTCATATCCTGAGGGTCTCACTAAATTTATCAGCCTTTTCTAGGAAATTCTTGAACAACCTTATAACCATGGTTTTGACTCCTTCCAGTCATTTTCTTTCAGTTGTGACCTGTTTCTTTATCTCCGCATTTTGGCTGCTTCCCTGAATTGATAAGAGTGGCTTGGTGTGCTAAGTGTCTTGTAGGGCCCAGGGCTCAGCCTTCCCAGGTACCTGAGGTGGACACTCTTGGTGAACTGTGTGTATAGTCTTGTTGTAGTTAAGCCTTGATTATTGTTGGTATCACTGGGAGGAATTGACCTCCAGACCAATTGGCTGTGCGGATCACCTGTTTCTATGCAGGGAGAACTTTTGTGCTGGAGACATCCTTATGAGACAAGACTTGCAAAAGCCTCTGTGCTCAGCTTGGATGGATTGGAGTCTCAGGGTGGAACAGACAGCAATAGCTTCCCATCAGCCCTGCCCTAAGAGGCCTCTGGTTCTCAGTGTCTTGTGGTAATCACTGCAAACACCTCTGAGAGAATGCTGCCTTTGAGTTTTGTCTGCTGCCAGACAGTTCCGTTTCTCCCTGAGTAAGTCTGGGTCCCCATCTCACTGGGAACTATAGTTCAGAGCTATTGGGAGCTTTTGTCTTCCTCCCACTTGAGAAAGCCAGCCGAATACTCAGTTGCCAGCCCTCTCTGCTCTCGTGTGCGCACATGCCTCGGTACCTCTGCCTTCTGCAGCTCCTCTGAGTCTCTGTGCTTTTCTCTCTCCTTCTATTTGTAGAATTTCCACTCAGCCAGCCTTCCTGTGGTTCTGGATGGTGTCTGTTTTGTCTTTTAGTTGTAGTTTTGAAATTGTGCGAGGCAGCAGTTTAGGTGTTTACTTATGCCACCATCTTAGTTTCTCCTTTGTATTAGATTTACTCTTTTTTTTTTCTTCTAAATATATTTTATTGATTTTTCACAGAGAGGAAGAAAGAGGGGTAGAGAGTTAGAAACATCAATGAGAGAGATAGACATCAAATCAGCTGTCTCTTGCACGCTCACTACTAGGGATGTGCCTGCAACCAAGATACATACCCTTGACTGGAATCGAACCTGGGACCTTTCAGTCCACAGGCCGACGCTCTTATCTACTGAGCCAAACTGGTTTCAGCTAGATTTACTCTTGATTTGAAGCTTTTAGCATTCCTAGTTAGAAACTTAGCATTACTAGTTAAAAAACTTGTAGGTGACTAGAGGGTGATGTAGAGACATGGAAATATTTAAGGTCAAAATTAAAATACAATAATTATTCTTGGGCAGTACCTTCAAACTCTGATGAGACCAATAGGGTAAGGTAGGAAGCCAAGTAACTTTTATCAGGGATCTGGTTAAATATTTAAAAGGGGTTTCTTTGCTTACTTAAGGTGGAAAGCACTGTTTGATTAAAACATATTTTTAGTCAAGTTAAGAAGAGAAATCTTAAGACTTTTTATTAAGTACATAGAAGCAAAGGCCTTCTATTATATTACTAGAAGCCCGGTGTACAAAATTTGTGCATGGGGAGTGTCCCTCAGCCCAGCCTGCACCCTCTCCAATCTGGGACCCCTCGAAGGATATCCGACTGCCCATTTAGGCCCTATCTCACTGGGTCTAAATGGGCAGTCGGACATCCCTCTTAAAATCCCGGACTGCTGGCTCCCAACTGCTCACCTGCCTGCCTTCCTGATTGCTCCTAACTGCTTATGCCTGCCAGCGTAATCACCCCTAAGCACTCCCCTTGCAGCCTGATTGATGTCTAATTGCTCCCTTGCCAGCCTGTTTGCCCCTAACTACCCTTTCCTGTAGGTCTGGTCCTTCCTAACTGCCCTCCATGCAGGCCTGGTCCCTTGCAGTTGCTCTCCCCTGCAGGCCTAGTTCCCCCCCACCCCTAACTGCCCTTCTCTGCAGTCCTGGTCATCCCCAACTTTCCTCCTCTGCCAGCCTGGTCCCTGCCAACTTACCTCCTTTGCCAGCCTGGTCACCCCTAATTGCCTTCCCCTGCAGGCTTAATTGCCCCCAACTGTCCTCCCTTGTAGGCCTGGTCCCTACCAACTTCCCACCCCTGCTGACCATCTTATGGCAGCCATCTTGTGTCCTCATGGGGGCAGTCATCTTGTGTGTTGGAATGATGGTCAATCTGCATATTACTCTTTTATTAGATAGGATAGAGGCCTGGTGCACGGTTGGGGGCCAGCTGGTTTGCCCTGAAGGGTGTCCTGGATCAGGGTGGGGTTTCCCTTGGGTGTGGGGCAGCCTGTGCAAGGGGCTTGTGGTGGTTTGCAGGCTGGCCACAACCCCGGCGACCCAAGCGGAGGCCCTAGTATCTGGGATTTATTTATCTTCTACAATTGAAACTTTGTAGCCTGGATTGGAGCCAAGCTTTCTGTTTGCTCCCTGGTGGCAGTCATTTTTATTGGGATTTATTTATCTTCTGTAATTGAAACTTTGTAGCCTTGTGTGGACACCTGGGCCCGCCAGGGTGTGTGGAAAGCTTGGCTTCCTCCATTGCTGGAGAAACCCAAGCCTTCCTCCTGCTTGCTCTGTGGTCGCAGCCATCTGGTTGGGGTTAATTTGCATACTTGCTCCTAATTGGCTGGTGGGTGTGGCTGGTGGGCAGCTTGTGGTTGTAGCAGAATGATGGTTAATTTGCGTATTTCTCTTATTAGATAGGATCATTGTGGATGTCTGTAAATGGACTAAAAATGTTCTCAGTTTTGCATTTTTACCTTAATACCTATTACTTGATCCTTGTATCTCTTAGGCTATTATTGATCAAAATTTCAACAAACTCTGACTTATTTTCTTATATTAAAAATGTGGTATGAAGATAAATGTATAATTTTTAAAGATATAATAGATGAGTGGTTCAGTTAAAAATTAGCTGTTAGAAAACATTTTGACTGAAAAAATGTGTTTAAAAAAAGATTTCATTAATCGAGGGTTATCTGGTTTCATAGTATACCACAAGCATTTAACTATGTGTGTTTCTTTTATAGATACTTGTTTTAATTCATGAAAACATGACTCTCAAAATGAGTTTTAATTATATAAAGCATACTTATGGAAGCTTATTTGACTTCTTGGAATAAATAAAGATAGAATTTAAAGTTTTTATTTATATTGTTTATGGTGATGATAGTGAGAGTTAGGAATTTTAAGCATTTACTTTGTGCCAGGAAGTTCCAGACAGTTAATTTTACATACATCATCTGATTTAATCCTCATGACAGCCCTCGTAGATGTAAGTATAATTCTTACTCCCTTTATAAATGAAGAAACTGAGGTTAGAGAGGTTGACTAGTCAGAGTTCTCACAGCTAGTGTGTGGCGGAACTGACTGTAGAGTCAGATTATCGACTCCCAAGCCAGTGAATCATCAGTTTATTATTAAGGTGGTGTGCATTCAGTATTGTTATATTTTTAAATTCCAATGATATATTGCATTATGAAAAAGACTAGAGGCCTGGTGCACGGATTCGTGCACTGCAGGGGTTCTTTGGCTTGGCCTGTGGGGATGGGGCCGAAACTGGCACTCTGACATCCCCGAGGGGTCTCGGAATGTGAGAGGGCACTCTGCAAAGTTGCTGTTGCTTGGCAGCTCTTATGTTGAGCATCTGCCCACTCGTGGTCATTGTGTGTCATAACTACTGGCTAGTCGGCCGGTCACTTAGGCCTTTATATATATAGACTAGAAATTTGTGTATGGGTGTGTGTGTCCCCCTCAGCCCAGTCTGCACCCACTCCAATTTGGGGTCCCTCTCACAGTCCAATTTGTGTGTCCCAACCGCTTGCCTGCCTACCTGATTGCCCTTAACTTCTGCCTGCCAGTCTAATCACCTCCTAACTACTCCCCTGCCAGCCTGATTGATGCCTAACTACTCCCCTGCCAGCCTGATTGCTCCTAACTGCCCTCTTTTGCTAGCCTGGTCACCCCTAACTGCCCTCCCCTGCCAGCCTGGTTGCCCCTAACTATTCTGCCTTGCAGTCCTAGTCTCTCTCAACTGCTCTCTCCTATTGGCCCAGTAATCCCAAACAGCCCTTCTCTGCAGGTCTCGTCACCCCCAACTGCCCTCCCCTGCAGGCCTGGTTGCCTCCAAGTGCTCTCTTCTGCAGGCGTGGTACCCTCTAACTGTCCTCCCTGCAGGCCTGGTTGCCCCCAACTACTCTCCCCTGCAGTCCTGGTCCACTCCCAACTGCCCTCTGCTGCTGGCCCAGTCAACCCTAATTGCCCTTCCTGCAGACTTGATCACCCCCAATTGCCCTCCGTTGTAGGCCTGGTTGCTCACAATTGCCCTCCCAGCTGCCCTTCCCTTGCTGGCCTGATTGCTCACAATTGCCCTCCCTTGGTGGGCATCTTTTGGTGGCTATCTGTGTCCACATGGGTGCAGCCATCTTTGACCTAATGGGGTTACCATTGGATGAAGGTCAATTTGCATATTACTCTTATTAGATCGGATATTACATAAACAGTTATTTCAGTGGGGAAAGGAGCCTAAATGATTAATAGCTATCTTTATATATAAAAGGCTTATATGCTAAGTGTACACCCAATCGGTTCAGTTGAAAATAAGATGCACACTGACCATCATGGGGCAGACGCTCAACACAGGAGC
The DNA here is from genome assembly GCA_004026805.1 of Lasiurus borealis. Classification (NCBI taxonomy): domain Eukaryota; kingdom Metazoa; phylum Chordata; class Mammalia; order Chiroptera; family Vespertilionidae; genus Lasiurus; species Lasiurus borealis. The sequence continues at coordinate 99,193 of PVJN01002412.1, read as the reverse complement.
TGCCACGTCACACACATTTCATTTACAAAGAAATGGTACCATGGACCTGGCACCAACAAAGCAACAGTTGGCTTCCCCCAAGTGGGAAACATGGCCCAGCCACCTTCCCACCAAATCGCAGCCAACGCTGCTGAGATCCCATGGTGCAAAATGCAGCCTACAGCCCAGCCCAGCTTGGAAACAGTCACAGTGGGCACTGGGTAATGACATCATTTAGCAACGACTAGCCTTTTTGGAGTTTATTCAGTCCAGGAACTTGACTTGCTTTATAGCCAGGTGCAAATATTTTACACTTTTACACTTCAACCAAATGTTTGTGAAGTGTTTTCATATGCCTCATCTCATTTGATCCACATAGAAGTCTTGGAGTAGGTAGCTAGGAGACTTGATAGAATCCAATTTTCTTTTCATTAGCTGGAAAACAGAGATTTAAAAAGTTTAGAAACTTGACCTGACAGAAAAGAAGAAATGGTAGACATTGAAAATGACTTTAGGTTTTCTTACTTCTCAGAATATAGTCAAACACTGTTGTAGTTAAATGATTTACCCTTTATTTTTTCTGTTATTGTTGAATAATAATATGCTTTGTGTTGATATTTATTGCTGTGTTGGTGACAATTACAAGTTGGGATGATTCATTGGGCTGAAAAAAGTTTATAGCTAAATCAGAAAGCAGTTCTTTTTATAAAAAAATATATTTATTGATTTTTTTACAGAGAGGGATAGAAAGTTAGAAACATCAATGGGAGAGAAACATCCGTCAGCTGACTCCTGCACGCCCCCACTGGGGATGCGCCCGCAACAAAGGTACATGCCCTTGACCGAATCAAACCCAGGACCTTTGTATCCGCAGGCTGACGCTCTGTCCACTGAGCCAAACCCGTTTTGGCCAGAAAGCAGTTCTAATTAAGCTACACTAATAAAAGAAAAAGATGTAAATTGACCTTCATGATGCCCACCAGCCAGTCAGGAGTGAGTATGCAAATTAACCCAACAAAGATGGAGGGTTAATTTGCATATGCTGGTGCTGAGTGGCATTCCATACTGCCCCAGCAGCTCGGGGCCTCTGGGAAGCATGGGAAGGCAGAAAGGAGGCTCCCGCTGGAGCGAAGGTGGTGCCGGCAGCCAGGGGAAGGAAGATTCTTACATGAATCTTTGCGCACTGGGCCTCTAGTATATACTATATAAAAAGCTAAATGGGCCCTAACTGGTTTGGCTCAGTGGATAGAGCGTCGGCCTGTGGACTAAAAGGTTCCAGGTTTGATTTCTGTCAAGGGCATGTACCTTGTTTGTGGGCACATCCTCAGTTGGAGGTGTGCAAGAGGCAGCTGATGGATGTTTCTCTCTCATCGATGTTTCTAACTTCCTATCCCTTTCCCTTCCTCTCGTAAAAAATTAATAAAATACATTTTTTAAAAAAAGCTAAATTGACTCGCACATGCACAATTTATATAAAGCTCTGCTGGCACCAGTCACTAGTATAGTTATAAAATCAGGGCCTTTGGTTATGTCTAGCTTTAATTCATAAGTAATGATGTTTATTTTTCTGTCACACTATACTGTCATTGTACTATGCTGCTTATATCATCTTAGTATGTATTATGACAAACAGCACACAGCCATTTATAGAAATTATTGAACTATGTAATCACTACTGAAGATTACAACTTGTCAAGATAAGTTGTAGTTCAAGTCAGTCATCACATGCAAGTCAAGAGTTAAAGACAATTTATGATGTGGAATCTTGGATCATACGAGAAGTCATACTAAGTCACATATAATTGGCAAAAGTGATCCTCATGAGAAAACATAATGCACAGAGCTAGCATTTTTTTTTTTGTCTCCTGTTTTCACAGAGTTATATTCTGTTTTGTGAGACATTCTGGAGGTCAGGTTGGGGGTAGGGGCAGAAAGGAAAATAAATTAGCAAAAGAAAGCCACACCTGAGAAATACTAACTTAAATCTGACACAGAAAATAACATTTTTTCTCTTTTTATCTTGGTGTTTTGGATAATGACCAATCTGATAACGTTTCCATAAATAAAGTATTTTAGATAATCTTATCTGAAGCACTACATCGTGGAGAATTTTAAAATATCGATACATACTTTGGGATAGTTTTTAAAATTCTCTTATTTGAAAGACATCATTAAAAATTGAAATTCTAAGACAAAGGTTTGACATTCTAACAATTTGTTTTCCTTTAGGAGTAGATCCCATAATAGATCACGTTCAAGACAAAAAGACAGACGTAGATCTAAGAGCCCGCATAAAAAACGCTCTAAGTCCAGGGAAAGACGAAAGTCAAGGAGTCGTTCACATTCACGGTGAGTTTTTTTGGGGGATTGAGGAGGGATGAAAGCTTCATTTATTAAAAATATGTTGTGAGGAAAAGTTAACCTTTTTTCTGATTGTTTTAGTGATGATTAATATTGGTTGCCATTGATTTGGATCTGATCGCTCTTATGACTCATGAGGTTTCTGTGGTATTTGTTTTTATTTTAATAATCATTTTTTTAAATCCTCATCTGAGGTAATTTTTTTCATCAATATCTAGAAAGAGTAGAAGGGAGATAGGCAAGGGAAAAGAGAGAGAGAAACATTGGTGTGAGAGAGACACATTGGCTACCTCCTACACACACCACAACTGGTCCAGAGATTAAACCTGCAACCCAGGTAAGTGCCTTTGACTGAGAATCCAACCTGCAACCCTTTGGTGCGTGGGCTCTAACGATTTAGTAACACTGATCAAAGTGATGTTAGTTTTATTTAGTAGCTTCAGTTACAACTGATTTATATAGAAACTTGTTATGTCTTATAGCTATTATAAATGGTTTTGTATTGATAATTATTGAAGAAAGAGAGGAAGGTCCTTTTGGAGAGTAGAATTATTTCAGTTGTGAATTTACTTACTTATTTTTGTTTTTAAAGGGACAAGAGGAAAGACACCCGAGAAAAGATCAAGGAAAAAGAAAGAGTGAAAGAAAAAGATAAAGAAAAGGAAAGAGAAAAAGAGAGAGACAGGGAAAAGGAACGTGAAAAAGAAAAGGAACGTGGTAAAAACAAAGATAAAGAACGGGAAAAGGACCGGGATAAGGATAAAGACAAGGAAAAGGACAAGGACAGAGAGAAAGAGCGGGAAAAAGAGCATGAAAAGGAGCGAGACAAAGAGAAGGAAAAGGAACAGGATAAAGAAAAGGACAGATCCAAAGAGATAGATGAGAAAAGAAAGAAGGATAAAAAATCCAGAACGCCACCCAGAAGTTACAATGCATCAAGAAGATCTCGTAGTTCCAGCAGGTTTGATATGCTTAAAATTTTTACCAACATGTTTACTGATGTCAAATGAAAATAAGAATTTTAACTGAGGGTGACAAGATTTTCTTTACAAGTGGAATCAGTACAGTAATATCAAAACATTTTCCTTTTCAGAGTAAGCATTTCTCTAACAGGGCTTGCCACAGGATTGAATCTGAGGAGGAAGGATGGATGGTATTGGGCAAAATTATTTGAAAAGTTTTACTTCTCTTTTGTGATCCATTATTTTAACATGCACTAGCAGATGGTGCTGCTGGTGTTTTTGGAGGGTGGGATGGCAGGGGCAAGTTTTTTTCTTTTATTTTTTTGTTAATTAATAAAACAATATAGGTTTAGTCTACAATTTTATAATATACTAGAACTTCAGTGCATGAATTTGTGCACCAATGGGGTCCCTCAGCCTGGCCTGCAGGATCAGGCTGAAATCAGTGATCCGACATCCACCAAAGGGTCCCAGATTTTGAGAGGGTGCAGGGCAGGCCAAGGGACCCCACTGGTGTACAATCGGGGCTAGGGAGGGACTTGAGAGGTTGGCCAGTCGGGGAGGGCCTCAGGGTGTGTCCTGTCTCTCTCAGTCCCAATTAGCCAGACCCCAGCAGCAAGCTAACCTACTGATCAGAGTGTCTGCCCCTGGTGGTCAGTGCACATCATAGTGAGCGGGTGAGCGGCCTTAGCAGGTCATTAGCATATCATGCTTTGATTGGTTGAACAGATGACTGGACACTGAGCATATTAGCCTTTACATAGGATCACCTGGATATTGCATTGTGTGTTCACCACCCAAGGTCAGATCTTTTTTCAACACAATATATTTAACACCCTCTACCTTGGTACCACCCAGTCCCCTTTCCCTCTGGTAACCACTGTACTGTTGTGTGTCTGAGTTTTTGTTGGTTCATTTTTTGCTTTCAGTTTTATATCCCACATATGAGTGAAATCATAGGTTTCTTGACTTTTTCTGACTTATTTCACTTATCATAATATTCCCAAGGTCCATCCATGTTGTCGCAAATGGCTGTATTGCATTTTATGGCCGAGTCATATTCCATTGTATATTTGTACCACATCTTCTTTGTCCAGTCATCTAGCAAAGGGCAGTTGGACATCACATCACACCAGTTAGGTTGGGTATTAACAACAAGACAAGTAATAACAAGTATTAGGTTGTGGAGAAAGGAACCCTCATTCACTGTTGGTGGAAATGTAAACTGAAAGTTCCTAAAAAAGAAAAATGAAGCATAGACCCAGTAACGTTTGGATTTCTGCCACCAAAATTTAAAAACATTTATTTCCAAAGATGTATGTACCCCTATGTTCATTGCAGCATTATTCACAGTAGCCAAGATAGGGAAAAGTGGAAAGTCCTTTTAAAAATTTAAATATAGAAGAATTGACCTCTTAGACTTCTGTATTTCTTTGGAGTCGTGTGGTAAGTTTTGTGTGAAATGATTTCTGAAGTTGCAGTATTAGTACTTTTCCATCTAACTTAGTTTTTACTGCACTATTTTGTTGAATGCATGAATGTTTCCACTTTTTGTTTTGTCAGTTTTAAGGTTTTGCTTTTTTCTTAGGATTGTTCCCTTAATCTATTAATAGATACTCTGCCACCAGGTGAAGTAGGTTGCCATAGTAACAGCAGGAAAATGAGGACCTTCATTGATTCAAGATTATGTAAACCTATATTTCATTATTGGATGATACTGAGGCTATAAATAAATAGAAGTTTTAAGTTGTGTTAAGCTATTTATTAAGATACATATTTTTAGCAAACTTTAAAGGTATTTTAAGCATAATTTATTTTATTTGTTTTTGATTAAAAATTTTTTATTTAATAAATCTTTATTGTTCAGATTATTACATTTGTTCCCCCCCCCCCCCCATAGCTCCCCTCGGCCCAGCTCCCATCCCTCCCTCTACTCTTACTTCCCCCTGCATTGTCCTCATCCATAGATGTACAGTTTTTGTCCAATCTCTCCCTGCAACCCCTTCACCCCTTTCCCCTAAGAATTGTCAGTCCACTCCCTTTCTATGCTTCTGATTCTATTATATTCCCCAGTTTATTCTGTTCTTCAGATTTTTAATTCACTTGATTTTTAGATTCACTTGTTGATAGTTTTGCATTTGTTATTCATAATTTTTATCTTTACCTTTTTCTTCTTCCTCTTCTTAAAGAGTACCTTTCAGCATTTCATATAATATTGGTTTGGTGTTGATGAACTCCTTTAGCTTTTTCTTATCTGTGAAGCTCTTTATCTGCCCTTCAGTTTTGAATGATAGCTTTGCTGGGTAGAGTAATCTTGGTTGTAGGTTCTTGCTATTCATCACTTTGAATATTCCTTGCCACTCTGGTCTGGCCTGCATAGTTTCTGTTGAGAACATCAGCTGGCAGTCGTATGGGTGCTCCCTTATAGGTAAATTAACTGTTTTTCTCTTGCTGCTTTTAATATTCTCTCTCTGTGTTTTGCTCTTGGCATTTTAATGATGATGTGTCTTGGTGTGGTCCTCTTTGGATTCCTTTTATATGGGGTTCTGTGTGCTTCCTGGACTTGTAAGTCTATTTCTTTCAACCAGATGTGGGAAGTTTTCAGTCATTTCTTCAAATAGGTTTTCAGGATCTTGCTTTCTCTTCTTCTGGCACCCCCACAATTCTGATGTTGGTACGCTTGAAGTTGTCCCAGAGGGTCCTTATACTATCTTCACCTTCTTGGATTCTTTTTTTTTTCTTTTCCAGTTGAGTGTTTTCTGCTTCTTTGTATTTCATATTTTTGACTTGATTCTTGCCTTCCTCTAATCTGCTGTTAGCTCTCTGTATAATATCTTTTAATTCAGTCAGTGTATGTTTAATTTCTACGTGGTCCTTTTTCTTCTCCTCTTGGGTCTTGCTAAATTTATCCATCTTTTCTAGGACATTTTGAAAAACCTTATAACCGTGTTTTTGAACTCTATATCCAGTTGTTTGTTTTCCTCCATTTCTTTAGTTTTTGATCTGTTCCTTTGTCTCCACATTTTCACTATGCCAGGAGAACTTCTGTGGTGGAATCAGCCTTATGATGCATGACTTGCAAAACCGCAAAAGCCACTCTGTTCAGCTTGGATGGGGTGGAGTCTCAAGGCTTAGCAGACCATCTTGGCTTCTAGTGGGTCTCAACTGTCTCTTGGTAATTGTTGCAGCCCTCTCTGTGCGCACGTGCACTCATGCCTCTACACCTCTGCTGTTCCGGTTCCTGTATGAGTCTGGGATCCCAGGGTCTTGCCCAAAAATGGGTTTCAGTGCCGTTAGAAGTGGTGCAGTTGGGAGGTTCTGTCTCCTGCCCACTAGAGAAAGCCAGCGGCATAATCAGTAGTCTGTCCTCTCTGTGCGCATTGGTGTGCGCGCCCTCAGATTTCTGCTCTTTTATGACTCCTTTAAATTTCTGTGCACTCCTCCCTTTCACAGTCCAGACTACCCCCCTCTCCCCCCATATGAGTCTCGCCCAGAACTGGGGTTCAGTGTAGTAGGATAAGGGGTTCAGTGCAGTCGGGAGTCTCCATCTCCTTCCCGCCAGATGAAGCCAGCCAGGCACACCGCCACCCACTCTCTCCACCTGTGGGTCTCTATACCTCAGCTTTTTGCAGCTCTTCTGATCTCTGTGAGCCCCTCTCTTTCTTTCTAGTTGTAGAATTTCCACTTGGCCAACTTTCCTGTGATTCTGGATGATGTCTGTTCTGTCTTTTAATTGTAGTTTTGAAATTGTTGTGTGAGGCAGCAGTTTAGGTGTTCACCTATGCCACCATCTTGGTTTTTCTTAAGCATAAATTTTCATAGAAAATAATTTCATAAACAGAAATTTCTGTTTCTTTTTAAATTCTTTTATAAATATATTTAATTAATTTCAGAGAGGGAGAGAGAGAGATAGAAACATCAATGATGAGAGATAGGCATTGATCAGCCATCTTTTGCATGCCCCCTAATAGGGACCAAGCACGCAACACAAGCAAGACGTGTGCTGACTGGGAATCAAATGGTGACCTGGTTTTATTTTTATTCTTTTAATAGATTTTATTTTTTATAGAGAGGAAGAGAGAAGGATAGAGAATTAAAAACATCAATGAGAGAGAAACATCAATTAGCTGCCTCCTGCACACCTCCTATTGGGGATATGCCCGCAACCAAGGTACATGCCCTTTACTGGAATTGAACCTGGTACCTTTCAGTCTGCAGGCCGATGCTCTATCCACTGAGCCAAACCAATTAGGGCTTTCTTGGCCCATTTTAAAGTCGCTTGATATTTAAGAAAGTTCAGATGTTCACATTCAGTGCTAATTATATTCCTAAACAAACTCTGGGTCTGGATAATAAATGCTGTTTAGAATGTGTCATACTTTCAGAGGAGCTTGGTGAAGAGATACAATTTCTCAATTTTTAGCATTTTTCTGCTTTTCAGATGCTCTGATTTGCTTAGTAAATGGGGGAAACATTTCAACTGCTCAGAAAAATAATCTACGTAATATTTTTATTTCCAATATTTTCCTACTTTTTAAAAGAAACTTTTGATATATAAAAACTCATTTTTTAAATCCTCACCCAAGGATAAGTTTTTATTGCTTTGAGAGAGGGAAAGAGAAACATCTATTGGTTGTCTCTCCTACCCCTCCCCCCTCCAACCAGGAATTGTACCCACAACCTACATATGTGCCCCCAACGGGAATCAGACCTACAACCTTTTTGGTGCAGGATGATGCTCCAGCCCACTGAGCCATCCGGCAGGGGCAATGTTTAAAAACCTTTTAATGTTTAAAAGTTACTATCAATAGACCAAGAAAGGGAAGGAGAAAATATTTATTGAGTATCTATTATGTGCCAAGCTCTATGCTTGGTACTTTACTGGTTTTCTAAATCCTCATAGCAACACTGTAAGGCTTGAGTTATTTCCATTTTCCAGTTGTAAAAACAGGTTCAGCTTAAAAGCAATATGGACCCAGTTGTACGGCTAGTAAGTTGTGGAACTAAAATTTAAATCTAATTCTAACCAACTGTAGTTCTTCCTATAGAGCTGCCCACTTCTTTTTCAACTACTACTTGGTATTTTAGATTGCTGTCTATTCATCCTTAGCTCTTACCATCAATTGGTAGTTATTAGCTATCCACCTGTACATAGTACTTCCTGAACAGTCACACTGATCAAGTGGGTGCCCATTTTGTGTATACTTAAAGTCTGGAATACACAGATGTTCTCAAGCTGTGGAAAAAGTGCTTTGGGTTCTTGTGCTGAGATGTTACTGAATAGCATTGATTTAATGGAATTTTGTGATCTAATTTCATCATTGAAATGTTTAATTTTGGGGAAATAAAATTGGGTAATGGAGGAGAGAGCTTCAGGTAGAGTTGAAGTTGATTTGTGTTCTCAAAATTTTTAAGCTCTTTTGCTCTTAATATCTATTATATATACTACATCTCAAACATTATTTAGCTTTTTATTTTATAAATGAAGATATAGAATGCTTCATTAACCCAGAATCAGTTTACTGAGGTGTTAAGAACAATTTGAATTCTAGAAGGTTGATTCTTTCAGCTATATGGCCAATGGCCACTAATTATCAGAACTCCTTGTGAGTTAGTTGGGTACATTAGTCATTTAATAGCTATATCTCATACTTCATCCTTGAATTATGAACATCTTGAAATTTATTGTTTCTAAGTTGACCTTACTAATGAAGTAATTTAGAGTATTCATATTTGCTAATATGTTAAGCAAAATAATTTTTAATAACAAACACAATCTTAGTAATTATTTTTTACTTTGTCATATTTAAATCCATGGTTTTAAGTATTTTACTTATCTGTAAGCAACTCTGCACTCAATTTTAAATGAACAGAACAACAGTAATGAAATGGTAAGAGATGGGAGGCCAAAGCATAAGATAAGTCAATATAAATACTTTTTTAGAGATACTCTGAATATTTAGATCTGAAAAGTTCACATTTTGCAAGCCAACTTATTTTTCTTGAAAAAGGCATGTTAGTGACCTTATTACAAAATAATCCACAGTGGGGCAGCATGGAGCTAGATGCATGACAAAAGATCTGATAAGCAAAACATGTTTTAGGTGCTAGGGAAGAACATATCTAACTTGAGAGAATCTGAAACATCCATTAAAATTTATTTTCAACTCAAGAAATCATTGTTCGTATAAATAAGATGAGTTGGAGGCCCTATACTCTTTCCAATATGAAATGTTAGGAGATCTTTTTATTAATCTGTAAGATTTATGGTTCATAGTTTGACCTGCACTAAAATTGGATAATAGAACATGCTCATGAAGGTCATGTGCTTAAACTGGCTTCCAAAGAATATTGGTCACTTGAGAGCATTAAGGACTCTTCTGCTTTTGTGTATTTGAATTGCCCTTTCTTTATTTACTTGAGGCCTGGTACACAAAATTTGTGCAGAGGGGGAGAGGGTCCCTCAGCCTGGTCTGCGCCTTCTCGCAGTCCAAGAGCCCTCAGGGGATGTCCAGCTGATGGCTTAGGCCTGCTTCCTTAGCTCTGCCATGGAGGCAGGAGAGAGAGGCTCTCACCACCATGGCAGCACTCGCCAGCTGTAAGCCTGGCTTCTGGCTGAGCGATGCTCCCCCTGTGGGAGTATGCTGATGACCAGGGGACAACTCCTGCGTTGAGCGTCTGTCCCCTGGTCCTCAGTGCACATCATAGGGACCGGTTGTTTGAAGTTTGGTTGATTTGCATATTAGCCTTTTTATTATATAGAATTTAAAAAATCTTCATTGTTGAAAGTATTACATATGTCCTTTTCTTTCCCTCCCACCCCCATTAATCCTCTCCAGCTTGCCCCACTCCAGGCCTTCACCATCCTATTGTCTGTGTCCATGGGTTATGCATATATGCATACAAGTTCTTTGGTTGATTATCTCCCACCCATCCAACCTTCCTGGCCTTCTCTCTGAGATTATGCACTATGTTCCATGCTTTCATGTCTCTGGATCCACTCCATCAGTTTATTTTGTTAATTAGATTCCACATAGGAGGAGATCATGTGATACTTGTCTTTCTCTGATTGGCTTATTTCAGTTAGTATGATACTCTAGATCCCTCCAAGCTGTTTCAAAGGGTAAGAGACTCTTCTCTTTTCCTGCTGCATAGTATTCCTTGGTATAAATGTACCACACCTTTTTTATCCCCTCATCTACTGATATGAATTATACTTTATTTAAATTGCTGTTATAAATGGCATCTTTGACTTTCAGGGAAAGGCGAAGGAGGCGGAGCAGGAGTTCTTCTAGATCCCCAAGAACATCAAAAACCATAAAAAGGAAATCTTCTAGGTCTCCATCCCCTAGGAGGTAGGTTGAAAGTATGTGCCCATATTAAGGAGGAAGCAGGGGGGACAATTTTCTTTTCAGCTTATTTTTAAAAGTATATTTTTGAATGAGTTATATGTAATCAATTTTTGCATGGTTCAGAAGTCAAAACCATGTAAAAAGTTATTCTGTGATAGCTCTTAATTTTCACCCATGTGACCATCTACTCTGTTCCTGTAAGTAATGACTATTTATTTTTTGTATATCCTTTCAGTTTTATGTACACATACAAGGTGAGGATATGTAGTTATTTTCATCTTTCTAATAAAGGAGGCAGTACAAAATATACACTGTTGTACACTTGCTTTTTTCACTTCACAACCAGATCTTTTCATATTTCTCAGAGAGTGCTGCTTTATTTATTTTTACAACTGCCTGGACTTCTGTTGTATGATAGTACCTTAGTTAATTTAACCAGCCTGTGGTAGAATGGGCTTTCTTAATTTTTCTGTTCTAAATTATACAATATTGTAATTACTCACTTTGGACTTAATTCATTTTGTAATGTGTAAGTATGTAGGAAAGTTTTCCAGAAGTGGTAATGTTGGGTCAGAGGATTGTGTTTATAATTTTGAGAGTTTTCCATATTGCCTTTCATATGGGACAACACCCTTTACTTTAGCTGTGCATGAGCGTGCTTATATCCTTACATAACAGGTTATGTAATCAAGGTTGTGAGTTTTTGCCCACTTAATTGATGAGTAATGGTACCATCATAGTAATTTTAGTTGCATTTCTCTTAAGAATAAAAGTGATCATCTCTATATTTGAAAGCCATTTTCTATGAATTATCTATATATTTTGCCACTTTTCCTATAGAGTCTGTTTTTTAATATTTTCAGAAGCTTTTGCTGTATTGGTGAGACTATTCTTTAATGACTTGATTTCAAGTATCTTTCCTAGTTCAAAAACTTACCTTCTAAGTTATTATTTCTAGATTGACCACTCTTATTAATGAGGAAATTTAAATTATATAATTTTGCTAATATGTTAAGCAGGATAGTTTTTAATAATTATTCAGTAACTGGTTTTTACTTTGTCATATTTAAATCCCAGCTTTTAAATACAGATGTTTTTTATTTTTATATAACTTAATTTTTTTCTATTTAACTTCTAGATTTTGTCAGAAATTTAAAAAGGTCTTTTTCTATTCCAAGGTTATGATAGAATTCCTCCATTGTTTCTTCTTCTACTTTTATGGTTTTATTTTTACATTTATATCTTTGATCCATTAGGAGTTTATCCCAATGTACCATCCAATTTTATTTTATTTTTCCAAATGCTTCACTGTTGTCTTAATACCATTCATCAAAAACTCAATTTTTCTAATACTAAATGCTTTTATTATGTACTAAATTTTTCTATTTGGGTTTATTTTTTGGCCTCCTTAGGCCAGCGATTTTTATCTTTTTTCACCTCATGGCATACATAAATTAAAAAAATTCTGTGCCACACTAAAAAATACATTTTTTGCTGATGAGACCAAAAAAAAAGTATAGTTTTATTTCAGTCATATAGGATTGTTGTGTTGGCTGTCATTTTTTAATTTGACAGTCTAAGGGGAAAAAGGTTGGTGCCTCTGACTAAATAGTCAGGTATTGCATATTTTAAAAATTCTTGCGGCAGATGGTTGAAAATCCCTGTTCTGTGCTGTTGAATTGGTTTGACTGATGATTTGTGTGTTATGGTTTTATTTATTCAGGTTATATAGTATTTCTTAATAGCTAATAAGGCCTATTCTTCCTCACACTCCCTATGGCTCTTTTTTTGAGCTTTCCTGACCATGCTTACATGGCTATCTTTCCCTTTGAACATGAGTCAGTTGTCTAGATTCTAGAAATAAAACCTATTGAGGATTTGTATTATAGTTATATTTATTAGAGAAAATTTATAAGTAGCTTTACTAATACATAAGCTTTTATAAAGATGAATCTGTTCAGGCACATAATATATCTTTCTGTTTATTCAGGCCATCTTTAGTGTTTGTTTCATACAGATTTTATGTATTTTCTAAATTCTTACACATATTTTACTTTTATTGCTTTTGTTAATGAGGTCTTTTCTTTCATTGCATTATCTAATAGGAGGTTGGGTTTGATTTTTGTTTATTTTTTCATTCCTTTATTGGTAAGTCACAGTTTTTTAGTTGGTTTTCTAGGTTTAGGAAAGAGAAATTGATAAAAAGCTTTGCCAGCATGTAAGGAGCATATTCCCACTAAAGTATTTTGTTTATTTGCTTGCGGGCTATTGTTTTTAGGTGAGATTAATGAAAAACATAGGATATTATAGAGGTAGCCATATTTTTTTGGGGGGAGGAGAAAGCTTTGCTTATAAAGGTCAAGACTTCTCTCAGTTTTGAATTCAGATTAGAGGAAAAGATATTCACAAAGTGTCACTGTCTTCCCTATTCTTTTAAAGAGATTGTTTATTTTATCCTTTCTTTTTGTAAAATTGAGCAGATACATATATTTGATTTTCTCCCTTTTTTTCACAAAGGACAGTATATGATATATACACTGAGAGAGGGGGATGGGGTCCAGGGGGGAGAGGTGTATGGTCAGTGACTGTACCCAACCCCACTTTCACCCTTTTTTTTTTTTTAAAGAATTCACTTACAATAAAATTCGTCCTTTATTTTTGTGCAATTAAATGTTTTTAATATGGTTACAATGTTCTGTAACAGTCACTACTACACAATTCTAGAACATTTTTTGTGGTCATTTTTAAGAAAGCTCATACCCATTAGCAATTACTCCACATATATCTACATTAATAAAAAGAAACATACAAATTGATGGTACCCCCGCTATACCCATCAGCCATGCCCACCAGCCAATCAGGAGCAAGTATGCAAATTAACCCAACCAAGATTGCGGCAGCCATGGAGCTAGAATAAGCAGGTGGCTTGGGTTGCACCCAGGCCAGCCCTGACCTCCACTCAAGGCTACAAATTTTCAATTATAGAAAATAGATAAATCCCAGATACCTGTTCTAGCTGGTCCTGGCCACCAGTCAAGGAGGTGCTGAAAAAAATTGCCAGGGGGCGTGGCCAGCCTGTAAACCACCACAGGCCCTTCCGTCAGGCCTCCCCACACCCCAAGGGAACCCCCATCCTTCAGGGAAAACCAGCCAGCCTCCACCTGTGTACGAGGCCTCTAATAAAAGGGTGTAATATGCTAATTAGACTCAGGTAACCTTCCAGGATACCTTCTGGATGTTCTTTTGGATAAAGCCATGGTGGTGGTGCTGAGGTAGAAGCAGTTAGAGGCCAAGAGGAGAGGGCAGTTGTGGGTGATCAGGCCAGGATGGGATAGCAGTTGTGAGTGATCAACCCATCAGGCTGGTGGAGCGCGGGGCTGTTAGGGGTAAGAAGGCCATCAGTGAGGGTCAGTTGGAGGTGATCAGGGTAGCAGGTGGGTGGCATTTTCTAGTGAGCAGGTCAGCGGGGGGGCATTTGGAAGTGAGCAGGCCAGTGGGGAGGAAAGGTGGGAATGAGCAGGCTGGCAGGCAGGCAGGTGAGCGGTTAGGAACCAGCAGTCCCAGATTGCGAGAGGGATATCCAACTGCCAGTTTAGGTCCGATTGCTGTAAACTGGCAGTAGGACATCTTTAAGGGGTCCCAGATTGAAGAGGGTGCAGGCTGGGCTGAGAGACACCCCCCACTTTCCCCTGTGCATGAATTTCGTGCACCGGGCCTCTAGTATATATATTTGGTTTCATTTTATCATAATTATAGTAACTAAATAAACTCTCAAATGTTTCAGAATTAATAAATTGACAATATTAAATTGTGTTTTATTATGAACACCTGGCTGGTGCACTGAAAGGTGGTTATTTCAATTTCTGATCAGTGGCATACAGGAGGCAGCTGATCAATGTTGCACTCTTACATTGATGTTCCACTCTTCTTCCTTTCTCTCTCTAAAAATCAGTAAAAACTATTCTTAAAAATGTAAAAGTTAAATTAAAAAAATGTTAATTGGAGTGTGGGTAGAGTAGGTGGTCATTTATGTAGAGTGGGACTCATTTATGTTACTTGATCAAACTAGGTTACTGATATGCTTATTTACAATGCTTTAGTGTTAAGTAAGAACATTTTGTCAACAAAATAGCTGGTTTTTCATTTCTTAGATGTTAACTGACATCAATATTCTTATAGCAGAAATAAGAAAGATAAAAAGAGAGAAAAGGAAAGGGACCATATTAGTGAAAGAAGAGAGAGAGAACGTTCAACCTCTACAAGAAAGAATTCTAATGACAAAGATGGGAAAGAAAAATTGGAGAAGAACAATACTTCACTTAAAGTAAGCAATGGACATTCATTGGACATGTTTTGACTTTTAATAATTAATAATTGAGATTGTTCTTTTTTGCATAGAAATTGTTTTAGGTTAAAAGTTCCTTGAAGGCAATAGTGTCTTGTATGTTTTTTGTATTCTTTCGTATTTGTTAAATTGACAATCTTTTTAAATTTAGATTTTGAAGGGATAGATAGATAAGAGCTAATTAAAATTTACACAATCACATTCTCTTTTTTAGAGAATGGTGGAATGGCATATAGTAAGAAAAATTTTAAACTACTTATGGTACATGTAACACATGTATTTGATATTTATATTCAGATTTTTATTTGATGGCATTTCTCTCAGTATATTTGTTTCTGTCATTATTGGTTTTGTAATATATACTGAAATTAGGTTTTTTGAATTAGATAATTAGTGAAAAACCAAATTCTACAAGTAACTTTTTGGGATAAATATTTTAAGAACTTAATGAATTATGTTATATTGGTATAATTTGTATTTGAACATCCTGAGTTCTGGAGCTTTTATCATACAGTTTTATTTACTCATACTGATAGATGGTTATCATTATCAATAACATGCATTTCTTGAGCACTTACTATGTGACAAGCACTATTCCCCATGTTCTCATTTAATTCTTCCTTAAGCTGAGGGCAAAATGTGGATGTTCTTGAACAATCTTTGTTCGGAGAAATGGTGACTTGCTTTTCTACATTCTCTTATTTTTGCTTCCTTGGTTTTCAGATTATAAATCTATCCCAGTGTCTTTGGGAACTATTTTACTCTTTCCACAGGGTTGTCACACTTTTTGAAGTCAGTGAAAAACACTTATTGAACACTTCCTTAGAATTTCTGTTGATCTATTTTTTTCGAATATAATTTTTATGGATTGTCCATCTTTTATGAGAAGTGCAAAAGACATGGATACATGTTTGCATAACCTATTTATATGAAATGGTAATGGGAGAAAATAATCCAGTTTTATTAATTCACAATACATAAAATTACATATTTTAGCCTTAAGCAGATGTAGTAATAATAGGCAACTCTTGAGAAAAATATTAAATGTATCCTTTACTATTCATTGTAGGAGAAGGAGCACAATAAAGAACCCGAATCAGGTGTGAGCAAAGAAGCAGATGACAAGGACGCACCAAGGACTGAGGAAAACCAAGTACAGCAAAATGGGAATTGTCAGCCAAATGAAGAAAACATTTCTACCAAAACAGAAACCGTATAAGACTGACAAGTACACCTCTAAATGCGCGCTGGAATAAAATCCAAAGCTTTTAATTACTCTTAACAAGATGTTAAATAATGAAGAATCCATTTAAGCATAAAGAGATAAGCTAACAGCTTTTCTAGTTGTTAGCTGGATTTGTGGCCATCTTGTTAGTGAGTAAGAAAAGAAAGCATGGACATCATGAAGATAACTGATATTACCCAAACTCATCTTCTAAAATCTGTGCATTTCCATGGTGGCTGACACACTTGTCCTGTGGTTTATTAGTGTTTGCCAAGAATCATCATAAATAATGGGACATCAAGATCCAAATTTGTACTCTATACAAAGACTGGAGATAAACATTGGAGGCTCTTTTAAAAAGTGTTAGTTATTGAATTTTGTATTATTTTACTTTTTTTTTAAATTTCAATATATACATATTGATGATGTGCTTGAAATTGGTGCAAATATATACCCACCCTTGTAAGTGCAGAATATGTAAGAAGTTTTAACACTTAACTCCACAGGATTTATAGTGATTGTGTTAAATTCTCAATATTGTGTTTCTTTTTCTCACTGTTTAGGACAACAGGTTTTCTTTACAGTACTTTTACAGATTCAAATTCCTTAAATAAGTGGATTAAAAAACAACTGACAATGCATGCTACTACTGTTCTCTTTCAAAAGGACGAACAACTGTATTGAATGCTAATAATAATGTATTAGTATTCAGTGTTTAGAATCATTGGGTTTTCCCACAAAGTAAGCACTTCTTTTTTAACTTTCTTGACACTTCCAAGCTTATTATGAATAATATGGTAGTGTGTATTGTCAGCGGTAGATGGCAAAGTTGTTGTTATAAAAAGAAAACTTGAGTTTTCAAAATGGGCTATGGGAGCACAAGCTGAAGCTTTAGTGCCTTCTACAATGTGGTATACTGTTTTCTAGAATTTTATATGTACTAGACATTCTCAGCTCATACGGAATTTAGATGGAAATTCCATTTAATCCCATAAAGAAAGTGTGCAAGTGATATGTCAAAAGAACTTCTTTCTTAGTTCACCTAATATGAGAGGGGAGTCCTCTTTTTAAGAATGACTTTAGAGCTTAAAACAACAGTGCAGTTTTGGGACCATCAGTTTTATACTGTGATCATTGAAAATGAAGCATGTTCTTAATTTACTTAAGCAAATCCTTTAGTTATCTACATGGGATGGCCTTAATTATTACCTCTCAATTATCTTCTCATAAATGATGTGTAGAAATTGAAGTTAAAGGAGAATACATGAGATTGTTTTATGTTTAAGGATTTGTTTACTTGATTTAAAATATAGGTCATCCATTATTCTTAGGTCACTTTTTGTAGAAAGTATGCAAGCAGTAAAATGACAACATTGCTAATATTTCCCCACCACCGTAAAACATAACTTTCAGAACTTTTCATTATTGTTATATTTTCAAAAAAGATATACCTTTTAGTTAGCATATTATTAAAAATCAAGTATAGTTATTTTAATACAATCTAATACAATCAAATTACTCAGTTGCCTTACCTCACGGGAAGAGTTACTTATAGATTTCAAAGCTGAGTAACACATCAGTTATTTGGTTTCAACTTGAGTTTTCTTTTAAGGTTAATACTATTGAAACTTAAGTATTGGGTGGGGAATGGAAAGAATTGCCCTTATTGCAAATAATGAAGCCTGGTTTGATTATGAAGCTGCTTAATTCCTCTTCATGTGTCCAGAATTACTGTGGTATTTTTTTTTCCCTTTTTGTCACTGTGTACATTAAATTTTTTGAAAATGCTTTACTATGTAAAGTATAGATGGTCATTTTAATCCTTCAACCACATACGGTTGGCTGGTAAACAGCTTATTCTGATATAAGAATGCTTGTATGGTGACTATGGAAAGATCGTGAAGGAGTACGTATATCTTGCATCCACAGCTGTCTTATTTATGATATGTAAGTAGAATAGAGCAAATGTTTGACTCTGTTATTTTTAGTACAATTTCTTAATAAAGCTAAGTATTTTAGAGGAAAGTATTGGTTATACATTTCAAAACAGCATCTTAGTTTTATTTTGTTTTTTTTAGTTTCCATAGAAATTGTTTTGACATGGGTGCATGTTTGGTGTGGTGTCTATAAAACAATCATTTAAAGTTTGAGTGTTTTCTTGTATTCAGGACTCTACTAAATGTTTATGTTATAATTAGCATATTTAATTTGGGTCCTGCTACTTATTTTTCTTGCCTTTATTTATTCAGCTTTAAAATAATGAAAGACTGATTTGTAAAAGTTAGGTGTAAGTAGGAATACAAGATATCTGGAGAAAGTGAAATAATTTTCTTAAAGCTTATGTAAGGAAAGCCTACTAGGTCTATAGATACTGGTGTGTGTATGTGTGTGTGTGTGTGTGTGTGTGTGTGTGTGTAAGGGAGAGGGAACGAGGGGGGGGGGGCGTTCTCTTTGTTCACGCATGACAGCTGAAATGTTTCCATTTGTTTATAATTTTTTCAAGGAATTTGCTTTTTTCTTTAAGATTATTCTTGTTCATCCCAGGTAGATAAATTTGAGGTAAGGCCAAGATGACAGCCATTTTATACTTGAAAGCTCCTGAAAATATCTTTTTTGGTTTGATCATATGGAGAGTACATACACTCTGTTCTTTAAATTGTAATTCCTCTTCAGCATTCTGGACAAATTCTGTTGGTCCTCTTGTTCTTTCTGTCCAACACTGCACACTGAAATGGTAATAATATAAGATGGCTCTTCATAAGGTAGCCAGTTTCATGTGAGAAAACAAGTATAAATCTTTCACTTCTGCAACCATCTTCTTAGTTATTTTCCATCTAATCTAATTTGTAATTGCAAACACTAGCCAGCTTGTGATTTTCTGTTTAGAATTACTTTATCAAGAGGTAAAATGCATGCTATGTTGATCTTTAGAAGTGTCAGAGGCTTAAATTTTGGCATACTCAAAGATAACAAATTTAGAATTAATATTTTGTCAAGAAAATATCTTGGATATTAGTAATTTTCATGACCCCATTCCTTCCTATATATGTCACTTTTTATTTAAGAGAACAAACAAAAAACCCCAAATTTTACAACTGAACATAATGTTCAAATTTAAAGGATATATATATATATACATACACACACAGACACACACATATACATATATATTATATGGTTATATATGTATTTAATACATATATAGTAATAAGCTTTTAAAAGTTTAAAAATTTATTAGAAATATGATTTGATTTAAATCTTTAGTAGTTGGTATAGCAATTAGAATGAATCCTTTTGGAGGGATCCATTGAATAACTTAACATTTCAATTAGTCATTTTTTATATTTTCACTAAAAAGTAGTATCTGAATTTAACTGGGGCATGAAATACTGTAGAGCCATTTCAACAAAGTATGTTTCTTACATGTTTAATTTTTGTTTAATCTTTGGTACTTAGTACTTTCTTATGTTTATTTACTAATGTAATATTTAAATTGAACTGTTTATTTTCAGATTTCAAAAGTTAATGCCCTTATAAAAGGGCTAAATTGTACTTTTGGAAGCAAGAGTCCAATATAAATGTAATAAAATAATAATTTAAAATATAATGGACTTCCCTACTTAATCTTGGGTTGTGGATTAATCTGTTTCTTTTAGTACATTTTTATTGATGATTCTGCCTAAAGACTGATACATTTTAAAAATAAAAGCTAAAGCTATTAATGACTTTTGATCCATATTCTGTTAAGTTGGATTTAATAAATAATAGATTTTTTTTCCATTTCACTTTCAGGTAATTTTATGGTTGCTGGCAATTAACATAATTATTAGTTTATATCTAATATTATATTTCTTAATATATTATTCTTAAAAGCAGGTATGTAGCCTGTTGCCTGATTGTTAAATTTACTTGTATCTAGCTAACATTTTAATTTTGAAAATTGCCACCTTTTGGGAAGTTTCACATATTTTACAGTAAATATTTTCCCAGGACTGGAATGAATAGTTCCCTCCATTCTTGATTAACATTTATTTGCTAGATAGATATTTTCTTAACTAGAGGGCATCCCCCAAAAAGTAAAAATAACTTAACAGCTAGTAGTTCAATTTAATGTTTCTTTTCAGATTTAACCATTGGAATTAATAATTATTCAAAGTGTGTACACATTTGGGAGGTGGGATACCTGTATATTAAGTTCAAATGAATGAAAATCACACTGAAAGACTTAAACGGTTGAGATTTAGTTCTACCAACTTAAGGTTACGGGTAGGCAGAAAAATGTTGGGGACCAATCTACAGAATTCCCTGATTTCCACATGAGATTCACATTTTGTATACTGTGTAATTGTATACGTAGTTCAGTTTAATGGTTAAATAGTACTCTCCTTAATCTTAATTGGGTTAATACATAGTGTTCTTTACATAATGCTATGAATTATCAAGGGTAGAGTTTAAAATGTAAGCAGGAAGATGCTGCATAGGTAGTGTGTGTGTATGTGAGTAGGACTACTAAATGGTACTAGAAAAGATCAAATGATGCTGCTATTGTGTTGCTATATTTTTAATAAAATGGACATCTTAAAACCTTGCCAGTCTTGAGTAGTAATTTCACTTATTTCTGAGACATTTATTTGTATATTTACATGTTAAATTTTACTGTCTTTATAGTAAATCTATCTTTGGATCATAAGAAAGGAGGAAAGGACAAGATTTGGCAGGACTCTAGAGGCTTCAGTCAGATCTGACTTTACCCAAGTGCCAGTGACAACCAACAGTGGAGGTAGTGTTTACAAGGACGATTTCTTGCAAGATCATAAGTATTCCTTTTCTTAGAGATGCAGGGAATTCACTCAGCCAGTAGCTTGGACCCAATGGGTCTGGTCTGCTTATGGTCTGGAGTCCAGGTGGCTAAGGAGCAGATTGAGGTGGGGACCATCCACCCTAGAAGTTGCCCACCTGCAAAGGAGAGGTCTTACTTTACAGTACCACGGGCGCTGGATCTTGCCTGCTTTTATCTTTGTTGTTCTTCAAGCTCCTACTAACTGCATGGTGTGGTGGGAGCAAGCAAATTTCAGAAATCTGAGCTGAGGTTGAACTGATACACACCCTAATCAGAATAATACGATTATAGAACAAATCACAAAACCAATCATTTAAGCCAAATAATTTAAACTTAAATAGCAAATTAGACTGTTGTCAGGTTTGAAGTATAGTGATATAAGACCAAGTAGAGTTTGGAAATCATAGCCAGTGTGTTTGGTCTGAGAGCTCCCTAGATTCTTGTGTATGAAGGCTCTTCACTTATGCCAAAACCTGTTTGGCTCAGTGGATAGAATGTCAGCCTGCGGACTGAAAGGTCCCAGGTGTGATTCCAGTCAAGGGCATGTACCTTGGTTGTGGGCACATCCGACAGTAGGGGGTGTGTAGGAGGCAGCTGATTGATGTTTCTAACTCTTGATCCCTCTCCCTTCCTCTCTGTAAAAAATCAATTAAAATATATTTTAAAAAAAGAAACTCTACACGAGTTTATTCTTAAAAGTAAAGCTCTTCACTCATTTTTAAGAACAGTGATAACATAAAAGTGATAGCAATAATACAGAATATATTCTATAACTGCATTCTCTGAACAACGAAAGGAGTCTTGTAACTTCCCAAAGGAACTATTAGAAACTGAGGTGGGAACAGGGCTGTCACAACTTCTGGTTCCTTTGTGTGAATTAGGAAAGCGCTGCTTCTGGGTGGTGCAACCTCATGGGTGCACAGCGTGACAAATGGAGCTCAATTTGGAATTCAGGGTCCCTTGTCTCCTGGTCTGGGCATCTGCGCAGCTGTCTGTGGGCACCGGTGGCAGGAAGCTGCTTCAACAAGCCTGGCCTGTTTGGCAGGTAAAGGGTTTGAATGATCAGTGAGACATTTGTTAGCTTAAAAAAGGATGAAAGCCCAACTGCAATTCTGTGCCAATAAAAAAAATGCAAAGGAAGCCAAAACAGGTCTGGCTCAGTGGATAGAGCATAGGCCTGCGGACTGAAAGGTTCCGGGTTTGATTCTGGTTGAGGGCATGTGCCTTGGTTGTGGGCACATCCCCAGTGGGGAGCGTGCAGGAGGCGGCTGATGTATGTCTCTCTCTCATCGATGTTTCTAACTCTATCCCTCTCCCTCTCTGTAAAAAAATCAATAAAATATACTTAAACAAATGCAAAGGAATAAGAATAAAATGTACACAGACAATGGTAGTTTGAGTTGGAAAGGATTTTGGAAATGAACTAGTTTTTTCCTTCCTGCTCTTTAACAGACTTGGAACCCCAAAGCTCAAAGAAGAAGCAAGTAGTAGCCCCACGACTCACCACATGTAAGTAGCAGGGTCTGTTCAGGTCTTGAATGCGGTGGTGCTAGGCTGTGTTCCTCCCATCATGACCTAGGACTTGACTATCAGTTTCCCTAGAATATTTGATGCTATTTTTATAAATGAAAAATTGGATGGATTTTTTTCCTCAAAAAGGCCACTTATATTACAACCCACCACAAAAATACAGAAAAAAAGATAATTTCTCTGATTCAATGATTACAGGACTTCCAAGCATTATTATTTTTTAAATAAATCTTTATTGTTCAGATTATTACAGTTGTTCCTCTTTTTTCCCCCATAGCTCCCTTCCACCTGGTTCCCACCCCAACCCTTGCTCTTACCTCCCCCACCCACTGTCTTCGTTCATAGGTGTAAAATTTTTATTTAATCTTTTGCCACACTCCCTTCTCCCCTACCCCTGAGAATTGTCAGTCCCTTTCTATGCCCCTGATTCTATTCACCAATTTATTCTGTTCATCAGATTTATTATTCACTTGATTTTTAAATTCACTTGATATGTATTTGTTGTCTATAATTTTTATCTTTTCCTTTTTCTTCCTCTTCTTAGAGAATACCGTTTAGCATTTCATATAATCCTGGTTTGGTGGTAATGAATTCCTTTAGCTTTTTCTTGTATGTGAAGCTTTTTATCTGACCTTCAATTCTGAATGATAGCTTTGCTGGGTAGAGTAATCTTGGTTGTATGTTCTTGCTATTCATCACGTTGAATATTTCTTGCCACTCCCGTCTGGCCTGCATAGTTTCTGTTGAGAAATCAGCTGACAGATGTATGGGTATTCCCTTGTAAGTAACTAGCTGTTTTTCTCTTGCTGCCTTTAATATCCTTTCTTTGTCTTTTGCTCTTGGCATTTTAATTATGTATGTCTTGGTGTGATCCTCTTTAGATTCCTTTTGTTTGGGGTTCTCTGCACTTCTTGGACTTGTAAGACTATTTCTTTCACCAGTTAGGGGAAGTTTTCAGTCATTATTTCTTCAAATAGGTTTTCAACATCTTGCTCTCTCTTCTGGCACCTCCATAATTTGGATGTTGGTATGCTTGAGATTGTCCCTAAAGCTCCTTAAACTATCTTTATATTTTTGGATTATTTTTTCCTTTTGTTTTTCCAGTTGGGTGTTTTTTGCTTCTTCATATTTCAAATCTTTGATTTGATTCTTGGGATCCTTTAGTATGCTGTTGAATCTCTGTATATTATTTTTTTTACTTCAGTCAGTGTATGCTTAATTTCTGATTGGTCCTTTTTCATATCCTTGAGGGTCTCACTAAATTTCTCAGAGGTTTCTAGAAGATTCTCGAGTAACCTCATAACCATGGTTTTGAACTCTATATCCAGTACTTTGCTTTCAGCCATTTCTTTCATTTGTGACTTGTTTCTTTGTTTTGCATTTTGGCTGCTTCCCTGTGTTTGTTTCTATGTGCTGGGTAGCTGCTAAGTCTCCTTGAGTTGATAGTGTGGCCTTGTTTGGTTGGTGTCCTGTAGGTCCCAGTAGCTCAGCCTCCTCAGTCAACTGAGGTGGACACTCTTGGTGCATCCCTTTGTGGGCTTATTGTAGTTAACCCTTGATTGCTGTTGATATCACTGGGAGAAATTGACCTCTAGGCCAAGTAGCTATGATGCCTAGCTGTGTCTACATGGGAAGATCTGTTGCACAGGAGACAGCCTTATGGGGCAGGACTTGCTTCAGTGGGGCTTTGATGCTCATTGAGTCTGCCTTTTGAGTGTGTCTCTTATGGGTGTGAAGAGTTGTAATCTGGTATAGTCTCACTGTGACCACTGGGTACACTGGCTTTTGGATCTCCAAGGAGGTGCAGGGTCAGCCATTGTCTGGGGCTGCCCAGCAGGATTTACAGCGACATCTGCAGATTCCTCCTCTTTGTATGGGGTTTGGAAGCTGAGCCACTGCTACTGCTGGGCCTTGGGCCTTCTTTTGGAAGCTCTGGGGCTCTCTGACCCAACTGCAGTTTGACAGGTTTTAGGTGAAAGGATAGGCAATATGTAAAGGCTGATGCACACAGCTTTGGTGGGGTTGTAAATTGGGTGGGATGGGGTTTCTGGGAATCACCAGAGTGGAGCAAACAGCAATGGCTGCCAGTCAGCCCTGAACCAGAGAAGTTCCCGATTCTTTGTTTCCTGTGACCCACCCAGGAACAATGATCGCTGAGAGCACCTCTAAGAGAAAGCCACCCTTGTGTTCCTGTCTCAATGCCAGACAGTCCAGTTTCTCTCCATATGTGCCTGGGTTCCCCAGAGTCTTGCCCACAACTGGAGTTCAGAGCATGCGAGATGGTAAAGAGCAGATAGAAGCAGTTAGGTTTTCAGTCGTATTTTGGAGGGAGCACCTTAGGATTCTAATGCACAGCGTGTGGGAGGGTGAAAGAATTCAGGATGATGTTCAGTATTTTGAACAGATGGGTCAAGGGCAGTGAAATGGTGAAGTCTAGGGGAAGAAAGATTTTGTTGGAAGTGGGAGAGGGCGGCTGTAAACAGTTTCAGTGTTTGACATGTTCAATTTTAAGTGGATATGCCACCTAGTGAATATGTTTCTGAAACTCAGAGACAAGGTCTGTCTGATGATATAAATGTAGGTATTGGTGATTATATAATACTAGAGGCCTGGTGCACGAAATTCATGCATGGTAGGATTGGGCCTAAACTGGCAGTCAGACATCCTTCTCACAATCCAGGACTGCTGGCCCCCAAATGCTCGCCTGCCTGCCTTCCTGATTACCCCTAACTGATTCTGCCTGCCAGCCTGATCACTCCCTAACCATTCCCATGCCAACCTGAGTGATGCCTAACTGCTCCCTGCCAGCCTGTTTGCCCCTAACTGCCTTCCCCTGCAGGCCTCGTCACCCCCAACTGCTCTCCCCTATAGGCCTGGGTCCCCCACAAAAGCCCTTCCCTGAAGGTCCAGTTGCCCCCAACTTCCCTCCTCTGCTGGTCTGGTCATCCCTAATTGCCCTCCTCTGCAGGCTTGATTGCCCCAACTGCCCTCCCTTGCAAACTGTCTTGTGTTAGCCATATTGTGTCTACATAGGGGCAGGATCTTAGACCACATGGGGGCAGGCATCTTGTGTGTTGGAGTGATGGTCAATCTGCATATTACTCTTTTATTAGATAGGATAGAGGCCTGGTGCATGAGTGGGGGCCAGCCGGTTTGCCCTGAAGGGTGTCCCGGATCAGGTGGGGGTTTCCTTGAGACATGGGGCAAACTGGGCGAGAAGCCTGTGGTGTTTTGCATGCTCCATGGCCCTCAGTGATCTGGGAGGCCTTGTTATCTAGGATTTATTTATCTTCTACAATTGAAACTTTGTAGCCTTAAGCAGGAGCCAGGCAGGTCAGGGCTGTGGAAAGGGCAACCCTATCCTCTTGATCTCTTCAGCTCCATGGCTGCCGCCATTTTTGTTGGAATTTATTTATCTTCTATAATTGAAACTTTGTAGCATTGAGTAGAGGCCAGGGAAACCCAAGCCTCCCTCCTGCTCTCTCTGTGGCCACAGCCATCTTGGTTGGGGTTAATTTGCATACTCACACCTGATTGGCTGGTGGGCGAGGCTTATAGTGTAGCAGTGATATGGTCAATTTGCATATTACTCTTTTATTAGATAGGATAGGATGTCCCAAAAAATGTGTACACCCACATTGAATAATTATAAAGGCAGGATTTATTATACTACATTTCATTTAAAAATATTTTTATTGATTTCAGAGAGGAGGGGAGAGGGAGAGAGGGATAGAAACATCAATGATGAGAGAGAATCATTGGTCAGCTGCCTCCTGCACACCCTCCACTGAGGATTGAGCCTGCAACCTAGGCATGTCCCCTGACGGAGAATCCAACTGTGATCTCCTGGTTCATAGGTCGACACCCAACCACTGAGCCATGCCAGCTGGGTAAAATACATTTTATTTTCAAAATTGAGCTTTCAGCTGTTAAAGTGTGAACATAAGTTTTGGGGACAGCCAGTAGATACACTTAAAACCATGGAAATGGCTGAAACCAGTTTGGCTCAGTGGATAGAGCGTTGGCCTGTGGACTGAAAGGTCCCAGGTTCGATTCTGGTCAGGGGCATATACCTTCGTTGTGGGCACATCTCCAATGTGGGGCGTGCAGGAGGCAGCTGATCGATGTCTCTCTCTCATTGATGTTTCTAACTCTCTATCCCTCCCCCTTCCTCTCTGTAAAAATCAATAACAAATATATTAAAAAACAAACAAACAAAAACCCATGGAAATGGGTGAGGTTAGAAGAAAGAAAGTAGAGGGAAGAAAATGGGGTAAGCCTCACAAAACTAAAAACAAACCACAAAGCACATTAGTTACCATTATTGTGTACATAGCCAGGGCAGAGCAAGCGGTTAGTGAAGACTTGGAATCCCAGAGCCCAGGTCTGAATTCTAGCCCTGATGGGTCCTAGCCCCGAGACTACAGTAAGTGATTTAACCTCTCTGAGCTTCTGTTTCTATGTCTCTAAAATGGGAACAATACCCACTGCTTCCCAGGGCCTCCGAAAGTGTTGTTTCCTATCGCTTTCCTCCTGGGCCTGTGGTTCTGGGCTGCTGCAATGGGGAAGAGAAGAGAGGACAAAAGAAAAAAGTATTTAGTGCCTTGCTCAAAGCCATCCAAACGGAAATCATATTGCATAGGTATTTAATTTAATACCTAACTCCTCTGTTGAGGGAATGAATGTATGTTCCTTTATCCCTCGGTTGGTGTGAGCTGGGAGAGCCCAATCTGTTGCCTTCTGAGTCAGTCTCATTTTCTGGGCGCGGTATGCTTACTGGGATTCTGTTTGACGATATTTATTTCTAAAAAGCTTCTAAATGCCATTCAGTATCTTCATCTGGGGCCCAACTGAGGAAACAGCTATCCAAAGCAATTCTATTTCTGGACTTTAGCTTTAATCACTTCAGGTACCTGATGGAGCCACGAGGTTCTGCATATTTATTTAAAAGCCACTGGAACAATCACTGTTATTGTTCCTGTTTGGCAGGTCACGCTTGAGTTCACACTGGAGAGTAAGCTCACACAGTAACTGCATCCTGGCTCACCCACTGAATCAGAAGGTGATGGAGCTTTCAGTTGTTAAAATGTGAACATATTTTTTGGGGACGGCCAGTAGATAATTTAAAACCATGGAAATGGGTGAGGTTAGAAGAAAGAGAGGAGAGGGAAGAAAATGGGGTAAAAGCCTTAAAGGAGGTGGGAATCTGTTGGGTGGGAATTAGATTAGAATTTGAGAGCATTTCAGTGTGCTGAAAAGCAAGTTGTTATCCGTATTAGATCACTGAAATGATACTTTATTCAATCACCCATTATCACTAAGTGAAGCTGACAGAGCATGTTCCTCATGAAGTATGTCTTCGGAATTGCCTCTGCTCGTTCACCTCTAAGAGTCTTTTAACCATGAGCATCTAACATTTTTTGAGCCATGAGAAATTGGGCACAAATTAAATCTCAAGGAATAGTAAAATATAGAAATAACAGGAATAAATCACATTTTTGATCTAAAAATCCAGCTTATTTTATTTTATTATTTTTTTATTTTTAAAATATATTTTATTGATTTTTCACAGAGAGGAAGAGAGAGGGATAGAAAGTCAGAAACATCGATGAGAGAGAGACATTGATCAGCTGCCTCCTGCATACCCCACACTGGAGATGTGCCCGCAAGCAAGGTACATGCCCCCAACCGGAATCGAAACCAGGAACTTTCAGTCCGCAGGCCCACGCTCTATCCACTGAGCCAAACCGGTCTTGGCTAAAAATCCAGCTTATTTAAAAAAAAATATATATATATTGATTTCTGAGAGGAAGGGAGAGAGAAACATCAATGCTGAGAGAGAATATTTGATTGGCTTCCCTCTTACATGCCTCCTCCACTGGGGGTTGAGCCTGCAACCTAGGCATGTTCCCTGACCAGGAATCAAACCATGACTTTCTGGTTCATAGGTTGATACCCAACCACTGAGCCATGCTGGCTGGGCAAACCAGCTTTTTTTTTTTTTTTTTTTTAAGCAAGCTTATTCTTTAGTCTTTTTCATAAAATATTTTTTGAAAAGTGAGTTACCCATTAAAGTTTTGTTCTGTAAAGTGGGAGAAGATTGTGTGTGTGTGTGTTTCACTAGGTTTTCCAGAGCAGCAGTCACCAACCAGTTTTCCACGAGGTCTGAAAGGCTGGCGACCGCTGCTGTTTAGAGGACAGGCAATCCTGCCTCCCTTGGAGAGGCACAAATGGTCCCTGCCGGCTCCCTGTCACTCTCAGGGAGTTATCCTCTCAGCCTCAGTGTGGACTGCGCAGCTCAGGGTGCCGTTCCCAGAGCAGTCACCATGGGTGGACATTTTCTGCAGATGTCAGGAAAGTGTTCTGAGTGTCATCTTCCCGTCCGTCACACAAATGCTTTGCCGCGTCAGCAGCGGAGCTGCCCCACAGGCCTCTAACATGCGAGTCTCAGAAGAGATTTTCCTTCAGGGACAACCTTGGTCTCAGTGAAAGCGGGAACTCATAAACTTCTGTATTGGGTTTGGCATGTTCTGGGTGTGTGTGGGGGTGGGACTTGGCTCAATTCCCTGATCTGTGTACCCTTGTGACTTCTTGGAATTTTTGGCCTTCTTTTTAAGGTCTCCCAAATCAGCTTTTCTGTCCAAGGGAGTTGCTCAGGTGGCTCCATACTAGCCAGTTCCTCACTCTTGTACCTGTCCCCATTTTATATAAGGAAGCCCAGTTATTTAAGATTTTATAAGTTCAGAAACGTCATGGAAAGTCTTAGGAGTTACAATTCTACACTGTCAGTGTAACCATTTGGCACCACATTGGTTTCCTCACTTCTCTTGAGTCTACCTGTCTCCCAAAGGTCCATGGTCCTGACCTTTGACCCTTTGCTGTGGTTTCTAGACCAAGACTTTCCTGCACAAGTTCACTTGTATCAGGCCTATGTTGGCCAGTCTTCCTTGAAATTCTGGTGAATAAAAATGTTTTAAAAATAAATGTATTTTAAATTGTGTTTTAATTCATTTTGAATAAGTATTACATTCATATGGTTTCCCTCCTCAGTGACAATGTAATTCATTTCTTAATGTATCCTTCCAGAGGTATTTTCTCTACAAGCAAATTCATTTATATTCATCTTCTCTCCTTTTTATATAATCAGGAGCTTACCATACACAGGGCTCTGAACTTAGCCTTTTTCACTTAATTTTACAATGAGGATTTTCTTCACCTCATTTCTGTCGAATGAAAGGGGAAGAAGTCCTCACCAGAGAAAGCATCCATGCTGTGGGCAGACACCAGGGGTCGCTGGTGAGCACACTGGGCCTCAGGGCAGGGAAGGGAGGTGCAGGGACTCGGACCCAGGAGGGCTGGGTTGGTTTCTCCACAGATTCCGAGGAGAGGAGAAGGTGGGACTCGGCTGGGATCTCAGAACTGGGAGACGTGCCTTTAGTGGCCTCCCTCCCCTGGCCAGTGACAGGCCAGCCAGAACAAAGACCTCCGATCTTCCCAAGGAGCAGCCAGTTCTTCCTCTCAGGAGGCTCAGAATCATGCACTCTCATGTAAGCTCTGGGTTTTGACACTTTAAATATTTTAGGGTTTCAAATCCTCTATTTCCAGGCCTAGAAACATAAAGGGGTGAAGACATGAAGTATTTCTGGGACAAGGGGCTAGTGTAAACACGGGCACCAGGAGCTGCTTCCGGAATTTCCCACTTTTCTCCTGAGGGTCAGTAACCCAAAGAATCTCCAAAAAAAAAAAATCAATTTCTTAGGCCCAGAATTGCTGGGCAGCTAGTTCCATAACTTCAAAGGATGTGAAACCTCTGAGGCCAGAACCACAGAGATGATCATTCCAGTAGAAGGAAGCAGCTTCCTTTGCTTCTTTCCTGCTGAGGAGCTCTGAGGCCCAGCCTGCCTTCTGTATGTGTGGGCATGCATGTGCCTGTGCGGGTGTGTGTGGATGTGTGTGTGTGTGTGTGTGCTTTGCAGAAGGGCTTTTCTGAGGTAAAGCGTCTGTGCAGATGTGCCTGTGTGTGTGTGTGTGTGTGTGTGTGTGTGTGTGTGTATGTGTTTTACAGAAGGGCTTTTCTGAGGTAAAGCGTCTATGCAGATGTGCCTGTGTGGATGTGTGTGTGTGTGTGTGTGTATGTGTGCTTTGCAGAAGGGCTTTTTCTGAGGTAAAGCGTCTGTACAGATGTGCCTATGCGTGTGTGTGTGTGTGTGTATGCGTGCTTTGTAGAAGGGCTTTTCTGAGGTAAAGCGTCTGTGCAGATGTGCCTGTGTGAGTGTGTGTGTGTGTGTGTGTGTGTGCGCGCGCTCACGCGTGCTTTGTACAAGGGCTTTTCGGCAAGAAAGGGGAGGTGGGAGAGGGGGTCAGAGACACAGAAGATGCTCAGCAAAGGTGGCAACCTCCTAGAGCGTTCTTTAGCAGTCTTAAGATTGCCCTTCAGTTTGGATTGCTGAGCAAATGCCTTTGGAAATGGACGCCTCTTAGTCCCTGGCTCACATCCCTGAACCATGGCAGGGCACCGACAGGAAGCTGCGGGCATGGGCTCAGACGTGGCCTCGCATGTCTGCCTCTAGACAGAACCAGAGTCGGCGTGAAGCGCAGCCCAGGTGGACGGAAATAGCACAGACACTGGGAGACCGCAAGTCCATGGTCACAGTGACCGTGGGCCTTGGGGGTTTGTGGGGAGGGTCACTAGGGAAACACATGGATGGCAGTGGGAAACTGACTGACTCTGGGCGGGTCCTGCCGGCTGCTGGCTGCCCTTTAAGACCGGAACAAGAGGGGTGACCTGTAGCCAGCCACACAGATCATAGAACCACCTGGGCAGTGCTGAGGAGGGTGCAAGTGCTGAGGGAGGCAAGAATGCTAGAATGTTCTCTTTGCTCGAGAGAACCAGAGATACTTCCTTAAGGCAAGAGTGGCTGTTGTTGGCAGTAGACACACTGCTACTGAGCCGGCCTCCCTGGTACCAACGGGATGGTCACATTCCATCATGGCAGTGGATGGAGCTAACCTAACTGGCAGGGGAAAGTCACACTGGTTTATAATGATAGAGACCCTATGGCTTAAGACTTGACCTCAAGAAGGCTCTTCTCTTCCCGTAGCCTCTCCTCCAGCCCAGAGCACCGGCCAGCAGCCCCGCCTTGCACTCCCTCTCCCACTGAGTCCTGCTCCGTGGGAACACTCCTCCCCTGTGAGACGCCCTCTGCACCCTCACGCCACTGCCTGGATTCAGGCCCCAACCGTGCTTGTTCAGGTCCTCCCTCTCTCTAAACTTGTCACACTGGTCTTTCTCAACTCAAGGCTACTCATGCCACTTCTCTGCATGTACTTGCAGTGGCTTTCCACTGCCCTCAGAGCAAAGCCGGCCTTCCCTCTCCCTCTACCACCCCCTCACCCCCTGTTGGGTGACAGCAGGTGACTGACCTGTCCTTGCCCGCCCTCCTCTGTCTCTGCACTCCTGCTCTCCAGACCTGCCGGGCTTCTGCTGGCCCGTCTGTTCACCCTGATTCTCAGCCTCAATGCCTTTTCCATTTGGTTTTGTTATTCTGGTCAACACTTGCTCCCCTTTCAAGTCTCAGCACTAGCAACCTCTCCGTGACACTTTCCTGAGCCTCCCAGAGAGAACCACTCCCCTCTTGGGCCCCCACTGTATCTAAGTCACCTCCCTGTCATAGTAAATCTGTTGTGTCCCAAGGTACCAGCTCCAGGTGCAAGTCCTCACAGTTCTCTTCCTGGTTCATAGCCACGCCTTTTCACTGTGCCCTACAAGGTGGAAGGGGCCAGGGAGCACCCTGAGACCTCTTTTAGAGGAACACTGATGCCATTCACAAAGGCTCCACCCCTAGGACGTAAGCACCCCCCAAAGGCCCACCTCCTAATACCACCATCTCTGGGGGTCGGATTTTAACATGACTTTTGGGGGGATCCATTCAGACCATAGCAAGTATTATAATCAGGTAGTGAGATCCCGTTCCTTTCCCTGGGCCTAGTCCAAACATCCCAAGGTAGCAAGCACTTTTGGCTTCAGAGAGAGAGAGCAGTGGCCTTTAAGGAGTGGGCATGTTGTATGTACTCTGAGGGGGCTGCCCACACCGCCCCAGGACAAGGCAAGCATCGCACCATTTATCATAGAAATTGATTTTTCTCCAGCTTGTATTGCTAAGATATATCCATCTTACTTTGAACTTGGAATGTGCTGCAGCACAAAAATCACAATAAGCATTCAGCAGCAAGGTCAGCCAAAGGTATCGATGCTCAGAGACGTAAGCTGTTTCATTCTGATCTCAGCGAGAATCAGGAATGGCTTTGCAGTTTGCACAAAACTCCCTCCAGCCCTTTCAGCCTTGTCTTGCGTGTCTTAAGAGCCAGAGTCAAGACCTACCCGCTCACAAACCTTTTATTGGCCGTTAGTCAGATTACAACACTTGTTGGAGGCCCTTAGAAATGTGGGTGGTAGTAGCATTCATTCCCCCCTTGTGGTACGTGCACACTCACTCGTACAGACCTGTTTTTGAGCCCGTGTTCACACACGGGTCTTCCCTCTGAGCTGAGCTTCCCAAGAGACTGTGTCTTGTGAGCATTCACTGCTTTCCTCACCCTGAGCAGTTTGCAGCTCACAGCTCATGGTCAGGGCACACTCACTGGGTGAGCGAATGAAGATTCGAAAAGCAGAGTTTGTAATCTAGGTGCTATTGAGATGTAATAATCCCATAAAAATTACAATAAGATTGCGTTTCTCAGACATCTGCATAGTGGCTTTTCCATTTCTCTCCCATTTTCTTTTCATGCCCAGCCCTTGTATTAGGCAATCTCCATTACATAAACCTGCTCAATCCGGCTTTGGACCCAGTCATAGCCCTTGATAAACATAGCTGTGATTGGATAGAAGAAAATATGTTTCTTTTAACTTGGTATGTAAAATCTAGAATTTAGTATCTTTGAGGTTGATCATGCTGCCTTTTTGGGACATCAGACTTCTCTGGATTATAAATGAGGGCAGCGATACGTCTTGATAACGATCCTTCCTTTGTTATGTGGGTGTTGTGTCTGGAGGTGGGTGGGATCACCAGGGGGTTATTGGAAGCTAACTACTGTGACTTTGGCCTATAAAAAATTGTGTGCTGCCTAGCCTGCGTGGCTCAGTGGTTGAGCATCGACCTATGAACCAAGAGGTCAGGGTTCAATTCTGGTCAAGGGCAAATGCCTGGGTTGTGGGCTCAATCCCCAGTGAGGGACATGCAGGAGGCAGGTGATCAATGATTCCCGCTCATCATTGATGTTTTTTATTTCTCTCTCCCTCTCCCTTCTTCTCTGAAATCAATAAAAAATTTTGGAAAAAAAATAAATTGTGTGCCACCCCCTATCAATTTGGGTTAGAAAGTAGCTGGGGCATTGCTTGGTTCGTATGGTGCGGGACACAATGAGGTCAAAATAACCTCCCAAGATCCTACTTACCAACAGGTTCCTGATTTTCTTTACATTATCCTCTGACTTGGCATGGCTCTCAGCAGAAGAGGTTCTCGTGGCTGAGAGCAAGTCTGTGCCCCATCACAGCAGGCTTTATCCGTCTAGAGAAGGCACAGCATTTGATGTTCACCTGGACAAGTAGTTTCCTATTGTTTAATCTGATGTTCCTTTGATTACTGAGAGCAATATTTGCAGACAACAGTGCTCCGCTTTGCTATATTGAATAATTCAAGTTTATTATTAACCAGCTTGATAGAAACCAGACACTCAAACATTACGCTGGTTAAAATCATATGAATTTTAAGACCCTTATAGGGCAAACTGTGGAACATTTTAAAAATTCTTGAGCAAAGTGTGTGTAAAATGGAATGATAAATTTCCCCAACTGTTATGGAAATGCAGTGATTTGTATTAATAATCTGCCTGAATGCAGAATCCTGAATGAGCTCTGTGTTTTTATTTATATCCTTCCTTGTATATTGGCAGCTTGTCCCGAATATCCATTAGGCAGCCTTAAACCTAGGGAACACGGGCCTCATTTTTATCCACAACAAAGCCCTAGATGTGTTGAAAATGAGAGATTAGATGGAGAAAATGAGAGTTGAAAAGGAGAGGAAAGAGGGAAGAGAGCTCTAAAGAAGACCTTTCAGCCAGCACCTCTGGGTTTCTTCAAACTGGCTGTGGCTTCTCTTGACGTTTTGGAAACACTCTCACAAAAACAGGCATTTCTAAGGACCCTGCTCTTCTGTGTGCTGCTGATTTAAAGGGCCAGGAGCAGCAGGGAAGCTGAGCAGAGTGCTTAGGCAGAGGAGGGGAGCCAGGTAGCAAGAGATCTGGGTAACCAAGAGGCTATCTAAAGTCAAAAGCACTGGTTTCACTGGAAATGAAGGCCTGCTATTTGGTATGTTCTCCGGAGTCGTGTGCCGTTACTGCCACACCCCACGGAGGAGGCCGGGGCTCTCAGAACAGCCAATTCTGCAGGCTCTTACCTAGATCACAGCCCGCACCAGCCAGTTCCTCTGCAGGGGCTCTGAGGTGAGTTTAAAGGAGGAATCTTCCTGAGAGGCCTTTGCATTTTAATTGGGAACATTTTTAAAGGAATAGAATTCTTACTATAATTTTGTAAATGTTATTTCGTAAGTATCCAAGTTTCAAGTTCATGCCTTGAATTTTGACCAGTGTCAAACCCAGATCAAGACTAATAGCACCTAGTGCCACATCTGGATCACCCTGTTATCAAAAGTCATGGCTTTTCTGATTTCTATAACCACAGGTTAGTTTTCTGTGTGTTCAGTGGCTTTGTAAGGCATATACTTTTGAAAAAATATGGTTTTGTTAGTTCCACATTATGTCCATTAGGAGTTATCAATGTTGTTGCTAGTAGCAGTGTTTATTCTTTTTCATTGCTGTATGGTATTCTGTTTAAAACCCCTCTCAGTTTACCCATTCTATTATCGATGAACATTTGGGTGAGTATTCTTAAGCATGTTCTGTCCTCTACATATGAGCATTTCCTTTGGGAATATACCTAGGAGTGAAATTGCTGGGTCATAGAATGTGCATATGTTACTGGCAGCAACCCCTCTGGGCAGTTTGAACACAAACAGGGCCCCAGGCCTCAGATAAGGATGGACAAGTTCCAAAGTAGTTCCACCAATTTACATTCCCACCAGCAGGACGAGTGAGTACCAGTAACTCCATGCCTCACCAAAATGTGGTTCTGTCAAATGTTTAGTATTTGTTTGTTTTAATTTAGCCATTCTGATGGGTGGGTGATGGCTTTAATTTGCATTTCCAGGTGACTGAGCATCTTCTCATAGATTATTGGCCATTTGGGTATGCTCTTCTGTGTAGTGCCTATTTAATTGAGAATAGATGTCTTTGGATGTTTATTCATCCACATATCACATGTGTACATTATAGACTGATACAAAAGCATAATTGGGATAATGTAGGGCATAATTTTGCTTTTCTTTCCAATGACCGGAGAGACTGGCTCCCATTTATCAAAACAATATACGAGCCACCTGGACATCCTATCCACCATAGCCCTAAAAACGCCATACTGTGGGTACATGTCATGCATGGATTATCTGTACACAAAGGCAATATACCCCTCCAGTGTTTTCAGGAACATTTGAGTATTTCTCCCATCATTGTGTTTTCCTGGGTAGTGGAGTGTCTTTAATTTTAATGAGGTGACTCCTGATAGCAGGTCTGGGGTCGGGTGGGAGGGCACACAGCACTGCTATCCCCTGAGTCTCACTGGACTGTAGGAGCAAAGTGTCTATGTGAGGAAGTTCGATGCTAATCAGATGGTGCAGAAGATCCAGGTGCAGCCAGTTTGCCCACCCTAAGGCAATGCATCTGAGTTCGGCCTGTGGCCTGCACATAACCTCGTCTTGTGGGCTCTGGGATAAACGTGAGCGTCGGACTCAATGCTTGTTTTGTCTGTGAAATGCCAGAGGGCCCTCCTTGGGCTGGGTGGTATTCTGCTTGGGCTTTGGGAGCTTTGCAGACCGCACATTTCTGGGAGGGCCTGACAGAGGCGCAGGTCCGGTGGAGTGGTGTCTCAGCCCGGTGCTGTTGGGGGCTCCTTCCAAAATGGGTTCAGCCCCCTGCCTGTCCACCGGGTCAACAGGGGAGAAGACAGCCTGTTGAGGATGCAGAAATGTGCTAAGCTGGGAGTTTCCCGCTACATGTCACTGGGAAACTGTTGCGAGGTCTCTCCTGTGGTGGACGGGACCTTCTTCCTCTTACCCCTTGTTCCCCAGGCCAGTGAGAAGACACTGTCCTGTCCCGGCAGAGTGCAGCCGGGACCCAGAGGGGAGCTGACGGGGGCTCTGTGCCCGGTGGAAACATCTCACTTGCTGGGCTCAGAGCTTCGGGCATCTGGAAGAGGGCTTTGCAGCTGCCACCTGCACGCATACCCTGGGCTCTCTTGAGCAGGTGCAGTAGGTGTGGGGAAACGCACAATTCTAGAATTTCTAGCAATTCCCAAGTGAGGCTAATGCTGCTGGGTCTGGGACTACAGGCCGAGCAGTGAGGGGCGAGAGCAGAGGGTCTCAATGTGTGGGCCACCCAGCATGGCAGCACCCCCCCGGGGGGGCTTTCTCAAAACGCAAACTCTTGGGCTGAACCCCGGATGTATTGCCACAGGAACTGTGGAGGTGACAACCCCCCCCCCCAGCACTCTGTGTTCTAACAAGCCCTGCAGGTGATTCTGATGTTTGAGAACCATGGGTTAGGGAATAGGCCCACTTTTTAATCTGATGGCACCCATGTGCTGGTATGTTTTTTTTTCTGGAATAACAGAGGAGAAACTTTGAGAATATTCAAGTGTCTGTGTAACGGCCAAGTGTGATTGGAAAGTTCCTGAGTGGATCACATTTAACCCCTCCTGACACCAGCTGCCCACACCTGCCGCTCCCATTTGGTGAACAGCTGTGACGAAAGAGGAGGCAGAAAGACTTTTATTTTATTCCAAAAGAAGTTCACGTTCATTTCTTAAACCTCACAGGATAATGGATGTTGTACCCGAAGAAGTGAAGGTTCCTCTGTTCTGACTCCCCCCATTTCCTGCAGGAAGTAACCACTGCTTTCAATTTGACATGGAATGTCATTTTAATTTTCTTAAATTTATTTTTTTAGAGAGAGAGGGAGAGAAAGAGAGAGATAGAAACATAAATGATGAGAATTATCTATCGACTGTCTCCTGCATGCCCCCTACTGGGGATCTAGCCCACAACCCGGGCATGTGCCCTGAGCAGGAATCGAACCAGGGACCTCTTGGTTCCTGGGTAGACACTCAACCACCGAGCCACACCAGTGGGCTGCTCCATATTTTCGTTTTTGCACAAGTAAAGGATTATACACAGATACACTATAGAGAGTCCATTTTCAACTACAAAAATGACCATGTCCTGCATATTGTTCTCCAATTTGTCCATCGCATCTCACCATCTTCCACGGGGAGGCGCAAGTTTCTGAAAACCTCAGGGCCCAGGGGAGCCAGCTCTGTGATCACCCATGTTGGTGTGGAGGCGCCTGCCAGGGCTCTGCCCCACGGTGAGCTCCCAGTGGGGAGCAGGGCACACAGGCTCCCTGCCTTGGCTGGCCACACTCAGGCTGGTACACCAGCTCCCTCTGATGTTGCCCCGGAGAGGGGGAGTTAGCATACTGTGTCTCCTGCCTCTGTCCTTCTTTCTACTCTCCGCTTGTTGGGAAGGACAAGGCTGTCTCCTTCCTGTTAATGGGAATGAGTCTGGGGTCATCCGAGTGCATTTACCCTACGGAAGGAGCCTGATGATCTGAACTGGCTCCCAGTAAAGGACATGCATCAGGTCCAGCTGGCAGCAACCCCTCTGGGCAGTTTTAACACCAACAGGTGGAGTGCGTTTTGTTGGGTAGATGAGAGGAGGAGGCTCTAGGCTGAGCTTCCAGAATGACTCCCAGAACAACTCTGCAGAATTAGCTCATGGAGGAGGCTGGGGGCTTCTGGGAAGACAGGAACCTGTCTCAGGCACAGAGTCCCCGGCCTCAGCCAGCATCCGAGCCAGCGCAGTGTGTGCCAGTGGAAAAGCCACCTAGAGCATTAGGGGGTTCAGAAGTTTCCCAGGCATTATGGGAATTTACTTGTCCTCCACAGAATGCTCAGTGCCACATCTCCAGGCCAGATCAAGGTACTCAGGGGACCTCAGAATTAAAAAGGAGAGTTGCCCGGACCTTGGGGGCTGTATGGTCTAGTGGGGACCCATAGGAGCCGCCTAATGAGAACAATCACTGTTAAGCCACGACGCTGCACAGTTTTGCGGTTGCTGTACACACATCCTCTCATTCTTGCCTCATAGTAGCCTGACAAATGGAGGTTATTTATCCCTCTGACAGATGAGCCGCCCGAATTTCAAAGGGGTCACAGCTCGCACATGGCAAGACTGGGATTCGAACCCAGAACCTTATCTCACTGATTCCCCAAACTGCCCCAGCATTGTGACACAGGCACACCTTCAGGCTAATGGCATTTGTACAGATGTAAACCAGGGGTTAGAAATGGTGGGCTCTGGGTCAGACCGACTCTGCTGCCCGGTGTTTTGTAAGCACGGTGTTCCGGGAGCAGAGCCATGCCTGTGTGTTTACGGGCGGTCTTCACAGGTTTGTTCCACCGCAGTCGCGCCTGGAAAGCAGGAAATGTTTACTCTCTGGCTTTGTACTTCATGAGCCCTGATTTAAACAATTCCAAGCAGATTCCTTTCCATTCCTTATCTTTCAAACAAGAGCACAACAAACCCAGTGCCTGAGGATTTAATATCTGGTGGTCCTCTCTGGGAGCCCTACCAGGCGCACTCAATTACGGGAAGATGCAAGTCCTCAGGGAGGAGCACACGGTCTTAAGGAAATGTGTGCTCGAGTCCTGGTCCCGCCACTTACTCGTTCTATGGAATTTGAGACATGGCTTAATCTGTCGGTTCTTATTTATTCATGCATTAATTCAAAACCATCTGCTGAGAACCTACTGTGTGCCAGTTATTATTCTACACGTTGGGGACAAAGCAGTGAACTAAGCACAAAAATCCCTGGTGCAGTCGGCAATCCACCAGGTGGAGGCAGACACTAAAAAAAGAATGAAAAACGTATAACACGAAGATGACAACCCGTGTCACGAAGGAAAATAAAACAAGAAAAAGGGGCAGAAAATTTCAGGGCGGGGAGAGAGGGTGTAGACAGGCTGCAGTTTTAAGTTGGGTGGTCAGAGAGGCCCTCAGTGAGAAGGTTTGCTATTTGAGTAAAGACCGGAAGGAGAAGGAGTAAAATCTCTAAGAAAGAAGAGTCCGGTGCAGTTGGAAGGAGAGCAGGGCCTGAGGCAGAAGTGTGTGGAGCATGTGGAAAGAGTAGCAAGGAGGCCAGGGGGGCTGGAGAAGGATGGACAAAGGGGCGCCTCAGGAGAGGAGGCCTGCA
This sequence comes from Lasiurus borealis, assembly GCA_004026805.1. Taxonomy (NCBI): domain Eukaryota; kingdom Metazoa; phylum Chordata; class Mammalia; order Chiroptera; family Vespertilionidae; genus Lasiurus; species Lasiurus borealis. The sequence continues at coordinate 59,178 of PVJN01002412.1, read as the reverse complement.
TGATGCCGGGGGACCCTCCCATCTGAGGTCTAATGGGTTACTGTAAAGACGCTGGCTTTCACTTTTAATGCGATGGAAAGCCGGTGCAGAGCTTTTGAGGAGAGAAGGACATAATCCGCTTTATGTTTTAAATCAGGGGATGGGGGACACCTGGTCCACGGGCCGTATAAGACCTGTGAAATCATTTGGTCTGGCCCTGCCAAGACATGAAGGGCGTTAATGAAACGTTTGACTAAATAATTTTAAGTTGATAATTGTGTATGGCCCTCAAATGACATTATAAATAACCAAATGGCCCTTGGCAGAGAAGTGGTTCCCCATCCCTGCTTTAAATGGTCCACTTGGGGTACTTAGTTGGGAAGAGACTGGAGGTGAGGAAGCTACCACAGTGATGCAGGTCAGAGATAACAGTTTTATTATTATTATTTTATTTTTATCTAAAAAAATTTAAATTAATGTATTACATGTATACATATTTTCCCATTGCACCCCACCCCCTCCCATGTCTATCTTCATAACAGGGTTTTAGATCAGGGCGCAGGGGTGAGTTGGCGAGATGTGGTTTGACTCTGGAAATATTTTGAAGGTAAATCCAACAGGATTTCTTGACAGACTAGATGTGGGGCATGAGAAAAACCCAAGTGTATGCTCTCTACACCTAGGAGGATGGGGTTGCCCGTAGCTGAGGTGAAGAGACAGCAGGTGGGGCAGGTGTGCACGAAAGAGTGGGGTTTGGTTTTGAATGTGCTGCGTTTGAGATGAACATTAGTCATGTGGGGAAGTAACAAGGCAATTGGGTAGATCCGTGGTCGGAAAACTACGGCTTGCGAGGCACATGCAGCTCTTTGGCCCCTTGAGTGTGGCTCTTCCACAAAATACCACGGCCTGGGCGAGTCTATTTTGAAGAAGTGGCGTTAGAAGAAGTTTAAGTTTAAAAAATTAGGCTCTCCAAAGAGATTTCAATTTGTACTGTCGATATTTGGCTCTGTTGACTAATGAGTTTGGCGACCACTGGGATAGATGAATGAAGTACTTGGGATCATGTTATGGAGGGGATGCTGTCCAGAGTGAGACCATCAGAGTGAGTGGCTGAGGCAGAGTGAGAAGCCCCTGAAAAGACAGAATATTGGCAAGATCATCCTTGTGGATATTAAAATCACCAAGGATTTCCATAAGAGTGCTGTTAGAGAGAGTGGCCGTGAGCCACGAGCAAACCTCTTAGAGGAATGAGGGGAGTAATGACGCGAATGGGGGCAGAAGATGACCGAACAGGTGTGGGAACGGTGTAATGACCTAAGGTACAAAGCCCAGAGGAGCAAGGTCAGGAAGAAGAAAGATCTAGAAATGGCAGCGAGCAGCAGTGGACTGCAGCCCCACCTGCAGTCCAGGGCGTAAGGGTGTGAGGGCAAACATGGCCACCCGCCTGAAAGGGCTGCTGGAAAGGCCAGGCCCTCAGGGTTCAGAGTGAGAGGTGAGGGCTGTGGTCCTGGAGGCAGCCGGGCTCGCAGGGATTGGGCTGAGGCTGGTGGTGTGATCTGGCAGGTGCAGTGGAGGAGTTCAGGAGTTAGGGTGGGTGATGGTAGGAAATGAGGGATCAGAAAAGGGAATGGACAGATGTGTGGGAGCCCTTGTGGTGATATTGTGGGAGGGATAAGGAATCTGGTGGTCACCAGGCCAAGGGTGGTTTCCTCCAGGTGTGAGTAATGGGAGGAAGAGGGCCAGGGGTTTTGGCCTAGGCATGCTGAGTTCTGGATCCTACCAAGGATGGTGCTAAAGCTGAAGGGAGAAAGGTCTTCTTTGGAGTGTAGAGCTCTCTCTCAGAGCCTGGAGACAGGGGGATCCCTCTGCTCTCCTGCTCTCAGAGGCATGGAGGCTACAGCCAGGAACAGAAGGGACTCATCTAGCCTGGGTTGGAGGGCAGCCTGCAAGGCAGCAGTTTGTGGCAGTTCACAGCTCCTCTTCTGTCTTAGCAACTTGAATTGCAAAAACTTTGCAACCAACGTGTCTGTCTGTTCAAAGTTTGGATGTTGAATGACTGACCTGACCGAATCAGGTGGCACAAACGTGTTTCCTGGGAGCCACCTTTCTGGATTGTGGGGCAAAGATGGGGGAGTTTGGGGAGATAAGAAAGTGATTGTGAGTTGGACAGATCTTGCTAAAGTGTCTAACTCACTGAACTTAAGATTCTCATCCATTGCCTGGCTTGGGTGGCTCAGTGGTTGAGTATCAACCTATGAATCAGGAGGTCATGGTTTAATTCCCAGTCAGAGCACATGCCGGGGTTGTGGGCTCGATCCCCAGTGTGTGTGTGCAGGAGGCAGCTGGTCAATGATTCTCTCTCATCATTGATGTTTCTCTCTCTCTCTCCTTCTCCTTTGCTATCTCTGAAATCAATAAAAAACACACACACCCACATATTTAAATCTTAAAAACAAGATTCCCATCCATACAATGGAGAGCAATAATGATATTTGCCTCATTCAATTGAAGAGTAGATTAAGAGATCACATAGAGGCAAACATTTAGCATAGTGCCTGGTATCCAGTGGGCACTTCACACACGTTAGCATTTTATTTTTAGGTTCATGGCATGGAGTAATTTGTCACGGAGCTGAGGCTCCCCTGTGTGACTCACTCAGCTAGTGAGGAAGCTGGGAGAGGCAAAGGTCCTAGACCAGCTGGGGGCACAGGGGTCTGCCAGGCGCCCACCAGGACTGTTATTGTTCTTTATTGGGTCTGAAAGGGCATTGCACTTCTATTTGTATTGTATTGGGGAATGCTATCCTATAAAGACTTGCTTGAAATGGGGACCCCTGATGGTCTGGGGACTCATGCTTAGTCAATGCCCAGGGTCTCCGTTGGCCTTTTGGTGCTGCCTGCTATGGTAGCCCCTTTCATCTCCCTGACCTTCTCCACTGACCTCTACTGACTTGCTTTTGTCTGGTTACCCACTCAGTTTCTATTAGGACAGATCTTGAATGCGAGCAGCCATGCATTGACTTCTTGGATAAGAATTTTAGTTCTTTTATTTAGAATTTATTGGCTTATGTATCTGTGTGAGCACTTGCGGATAAATGCGGGCATGATGCAAAGGTGTGCCCGCTATTGCATGCTTTAAAGAGATCATAACTGTACTATTGATAAGAAAATGAGGTGTGTGCTGGAATAATTCTGGTTCGTACTGCGAGATCCTGAGGACGCTGTGTACATTACTGAGTCTGTAATGTATTATTGAAGAGGAGACTATTGTAATTCAGATCACACTAAATTGCAGCGACTGCAAGGTCGCCAAGACCCCTCCCACAGTCTCCTCTGCACAGTTCCCGTAGCAGAGAGTGCTAAACTGTGGGTGGCAACGGCTGAGTTTCCTGATTTCTTGCTTTATTGCTGTGAAACTTGCTGTAAAACATGGGCACAATTTGGGGGGAATAAACCGCCAGGGAGCTGAGGAGCAAAAGCCCCAAGGCAGTTTTGACGTGAGTCATAAATAACACACAGTTTTATCTTGGGAAATATATGACTTTAGAAATTCTTTGGGTACGTTACTGATGATATTATTTGATCAGTTTCTTCCAGTTTTTCCTATCAGATGTTGAAAAGAGTAGATAAGTGACTATAGACAGGTGTTTTAAAATAGATTATTTAAAAAATATTGGAATTTTTATGCCTACGCTCTAGTGACAGACCAGGTTTCTGAAGCCAGATGACATTTCCTTATTACAGTATTATGAATCACAACCGATGAGCTGACCATTAAAACTCTTATCAGGATTCATGTTCAATTACTATTGCTCTTGAAAGGGGCATGGAATATACTGCTTGGTCCTCTTTAGGATATCACGGTGTTTTGTCCCTTTACTCACTCTTAAAGGATTTCATGGCAAGATACATACCGTATTACTGTAAGTAAAATTTAAAGATACATTGTGAAATATTGCATGGTTACCATAAAATGAAGTACACTGATTCAATTCACCGGATTCCTAGAACAGGAAAATTTAAGAAGTTATCGTAAGTTATCAGCTTGAGTTGCAAAGAGCCATCTTTTCATGGTGAAGAGCAGTCCATTAGGGTAAACATGACAGAAGCATTGAATTTTGTGTAGGGGAAAGATTGCATTATCACAGACCATAAAATGTAGAGTCTCCATTTAACTCGATACTGAAAAATAAAGAGGGAGCCTGCTTTGTTCCCCGCCCTCTTGCCCTGTGTTGGATCCCGTTCCTCAAACATGCTGGGCCATGGCCATTCAGACAGCTCCTGGGCCCCAGTGCAGGGGGAACCTACTAAGCAGCTTTCTCACGAGCTGTGGAAAGGGAACAGACAGTGTTTATAAATGTATCTCTGGGGCAGGATCCAACCGGAATTGGGATACTCATTCATGGGTGGGCCAGGCCAGTTTTCCTATGGGCTTATCAAAGCTGGTGCCAGTGTGAAGGCTAACGCTACAGTAATCTTAGGGGTTCAGCCACCATTGGGCTCCACACAGAGATATGTCTACCCCTAAGAAGACAGCGTAAATTCCAAGTCTAATTCAGAGTTTCTGTCTCAAGCAAACAGCTGCCATTTATGTGAGACTTGATATTCCTTCTTCAAAACCAGGCTATTATAATCCCCATGGATAAGTTAGGATATACACTGAGAACTTTAAGCAATTGTGTTCATTTCCTCTATTGGACTCTCAGCTCCATGCCTTTGCACAGGCTCCTCCCTCTGCTTCAATCACCCCTCTCACTAGTCTTTCTCCTGATTCATTTCTCTTCTTCCTCCTCCTCTCCCTCTTCTCCTCCTCCTCTTCCTCCTCTTCTTCCTCTTCCTTCTCCTCTTCTTCCTCCTCCTCCTTCTACTGAATAAATCTTTATTGTTCAGATTATTATAATTGTTCCTCTTTTCCCCCCCATAGCTCCCCTCCATCCTGTTTCCACCTTACCCTCTGCCCTTACTGCGCCCCTACCCCCATGTCCTCATCCATATGGGTACGATTTTTTCTAGTCTCTTCCTATACCCCCCCACACCCCTTTCCCCTTAAGAATTGTCAGTCCACTCCCTTTCTATGTCCCTGATTCTATTATATTCACCAGTTTATTCTGTTCATCAGATTTTCAATTCACTTGATTTTTAGATTTACTTGATAGATATGTATTTGTTGTTCATAATTGTTATCTTTACCCTTTTCTTCTTCCTTCTCTTCTTAAAGAACACCTTTCAGCAGTTCATATAATACTGGTTTGGCGGTGATGAACTCCTTTAGCTTTTTCTTATCTGTGAAGCTCTTTATCTGACCTTCAATTCTGAATGATAGCTTTGCTGGGTAGAGTAATCTTGGTTGTAGGTTCTTGCTATTCTTGTTGAATATTTCTTGCCACTCCCACCTGGCCTGCATAGTTCTGTTGAGAAATCAGCTGATAATCATATGGGTGTTCTAACTTCGCACAGCTAGCAAATAGCAGAAATAGGATTTGAACCTGGTTAGCCTACATTATTCCCCCATCACACCATACTATCCCTGTCAATATGAGCATTTCAGCTTCTGCTGTTTTTGCACAGGCTGCTATTCCTCCAGTGGTATGGTGGTGCATGTTTAACCACTGGTTTTCTCTATGTAGCTCTGACATGAATGTTGGTTGATATTTTTATTTACATTAATCAACATGTCAGAATTTTGCTGTTTATTGATGACACGAGGGACTTCTTTGCTGAATCAACATAATTTTTAAGTGCTGGAAGAAAATGTCTTTAATTGTTTTGTGTCATTCAGAATGTAATAACTACCAACATGATATAATTCAGTGTTCAATCTGCATCATTAATATTTTTCCTATTTTTTCCTTAAGTTTAAGCAACCAACTAAACAACAAATCCACCCTTGACTCTTAGCACTTGAAGATTTCTGTTGTGTAAGTGCTCCTAGCATGAGTTAGGAAGAGATGTGCAGCAGCACATCATAGAGATGCAATAGATGTAAACAACCTCAAGGGCATAGACCACAGTGATATGCAATAAAATGGTACGAAGTGATCAGTCCTGAGTATTTACTTATATGAGTATACATATTAAATGATATATTATATGAATAAATTAATTTATAAATAAAATATAAGCCACTTAATTGTAAGCTTTTATAATATAACTAGAGGCCCCGTGCACGAAATTCGCTCACTCAGGAAGGGGGAGGAGGGGTCCCCTCAGCCCAGCCTGCACCCTCTCACAGTCTGGGAGCCCTCGGGGGATGTCTGACTGATGGCATGGTGGAGGGAGCAAGCCTAAGCCATCAGTCACACACCCTTAGCGCTGCTGCAGAGATGGGAGAGCCTCCGTCACCACAGCTGCGCTTGCCAGCTATGAGCCCAGCTTCTGGCTGAGCGGTGCTCTCCCTGTGGGAGTACACGGACCATCAGGGGGCAGCTCCTGCATTGAGCATCTGCCCCCTGGTGGTCAGTGTGTATCATAGCAACCTGTTATTTGGCTGTTGGGCTGAAATTGGCTCTCCGACATCTGCCAAGGTATCCTGGATTGTGAGAGGGTGCAGGCCAAGCTGAGGGACCCCACCAGTGCACAACTGGGGCCAGGGCAGGATGTGGGAGGTTGGCCAGCTGGGGAACGACTATGGGAGGGCTCCAGGGCATGTCTGGCTCATCTCGCTCAGTTCTGATCTGCTAAACCCCAGCAGCAAGCTAACTTACCAGTTGGAGAATCTGTTCCCTGGTGGTCAGTGCACATCATAGCGAGTGGTTATAACATAACATAAGTATAACATTAGCATATTATGCTTTGATTGGTTGAACTGCTGACTGAACACTTAGCACATTAAGCTTTTATTATATAGGATTTTTACTAATGGTTGCATTTATTTTTTACTTTTAAAAAATATTTTTGTTAATCCTCATCCAAAGATATTTTTCCATTAATTTTTAGGGAAAGTAGAAGAGAGAGGGAAAGACAGAGACAAACACATAAATTGGTTGCCTCCTGCACAAACCCCAACCAGGCCTACAGGCTGATGCTATATCCACTGAGCCAAGCTAGCTAAAGCATTTAACAACTGGCTGGCAATATTTCTGAAAAATGTAACTAGCAGCTCCAACGAGACAGTGTGAGCTGGCTCCTGCACACAACTCCACTTTTTCTCTCTCCTCTGATCCAAATTCAACCCAATCTTTGAGGTCCAGTCAAAATTCAACTTGCTACAAAACCTTCCATGTACACTACCAGGACTTCTTTTCCAAAAATTCTTTAATCTTTTAAATTGATATCAGTCCTTAACACCTGTTATAATATTGTTCAGTTCTGTCTTTTGTTTTTAGTTAATCTCTTTCACCAATAATATGGTCAATTCTGTGAGCATAGGGAGCTTGCTTAGCAGCCTTTGTATTTTCTGACAATACTTAGCATCATCCTTACACCTGAGGTACTTGACCTTCTGCTTTGATTTAGTTGCTTTTTTGGATAAATTACCCATATGTAGTTGTACAAGCTCCATTTGTTCCCATCTCATAAAGATGAGCGCAAAAATACAAATCAGGTTCCAGGTTAATGGGAGTTCACTGTGTTTGCATAGCTCATACTCCACTGACTTTGGGGGTTGCAAACCCACTCAGCGTGACCTTGGCATGCACGGATCACATCTCCAGACTCAATTTCTTTGAAAAGATCATCCTTTGGCCCTCAGAGACCTACCAGCCCACACCCGCGCATCATTACTGCATGGCATTTCTTGCCTCCCCTGAGTCACCTCTTCCTTTTCGTATGCGGGAGTTGTGTCTACCTGTTGAATTTTGCATGAAAACCCAATGGACAGAAGCTCTGTGCTGAATTCTATATTTTGTTCCTTGCTGAGCTTCCATGAATATAAAACACCAGCACAAAGGGGAGAGTCAGCAGGTAGAGATCAACACTATCCATATTTAATGGAAAGGGAGTCTGAGTTCATAGATGGGAAAACCATGTTAGAAGGTCAAGTTCAATAACTTGCCCATCTTGCTGAGTGAGCTTCTAGCAAAAAAGAAATAAATATGGCAAATCTTCATGGGTTGTGTTTTAAAGTAGTACCATCATTTTAATTCCTAAGGGGGAAAAAGCAAAGAAGTAAAGGATTTAATAGCAGTGGATAATAAGGAAATTTCCCTTACCTACAAGAGCAGGGACAGGGACCACATCCTTCACAAGAATCTGAGCTCTCCTTCGAATTAAGTTTTGGGTTTTCTTGGATATATTCCCAAAAGAGGAATTGCTGGATCATAAGGCATTCCATTTTTTTTTTTTGAGGTAAATCCATACTGCTTTCCTCAGTGGCCGCACCAATCTGCATTCCCACCAACAGTGCATGAAGGTTCGCTTTTCTCTACATCCTTGCCAACACTTGTTGTTTGTTGATTTATTGATAATAGCCTTTTTGACAGGTGATATCTCATTGTGATTTTAATTTGCATATCTCTGATGGTTACCGATATTGAGCATCTTTTCATATGTCTATTGGCCCTCTGTATGTTCTCTGTGGAGAAGAGTCTATTCTTGCAGCATTATTTACAATAGCCAAGATTTGGAAGCAGCCCAAGTGCCCATCAGTAGATGAATGGATAAAAAAGTGATGGTATCTTTGCTACTCAGCCATAAAAAAGAGGAAAATCTTACTTTTTGGGACAGCAAGGGTGAACCTGGAGAATATTATGCTAAGTGAAATAAACCAGAGGCAGATAAGTACCAGATGATTTCACTTATATGTGGGGTCTAATGAACAAAATAGAAACAGACTCCTAGACACAGAGAACAGGCTGATAGCTGTCAGGGGAGTTAGGTAAAAAAGGTGAAGGGATTAAGCAAAAACAAAACAAAAGTCATAGACACAGATAACGGTATGGTGATTACTAGATGGAAAGGGGGTTGGGGGAGGTAGGAGAGGATAAGAGGAATAAATGGTGAGGGAAGGAGATTTGACGTAGCGCGTTGGGCACACAATACAATATACAGATGATGTATTATAGAATTGTACACCTGAAACCTATATGACTTTATTAACCGATGTCACCCAGTAAGTTTAATTTAAAATATCTGAGCTCCCTGTGACTGGGCTGATGCAGATCCCCGTCATTCTTTCTTGGTGAGAGGAAGACACTGAAATGCCCACAGTGTCTGCCCTCTGCCAGAAAGTCAAGGGTTACAAGGGAGAGAGGCCCGAAGCCAGAGGCCCAGTGGTCTCCTTACCTATCACTGGGTGTGTGGCCCCTTCTCTGCACCCCACAGGTGCACTTAGCAAGGCTCTCCCAGTGATGGCGTGGCCCAGCACAGTTTCTTCCCTGGTCCCAGTGGTTGCTGACATCTTCCTGAGGAAGCGCCTCCAGCGACAACACGATCAGTAACAATAGCCTCTGTACAGCACCGGCGGCTCTCGGTAGCTATTGTTTGCAGAATCCTTGCTGGGGATCCTGGGATCGCTCCTGTGGCTCCAGGCTTTTCCAATAGGGGCCAGATCTCTGGAGCTGGGCAACCATAGCCACTCCCTCAGTACCGGATACACAAATAAGTGCACGGGTGGAACAACTATAGCAGCAAATAAAACATGGAGTCCCCCACCATCACTCCCTGTTTCTAGTTACACACACTTCCTTTGCATTGGACTTAGCAGCACCAGTGAGTATTTTGCCAGAAAGACCTAGCAAGTTCCCAACATGCACTCAGTGTGGCTATGGGTTGCATGCTTGTTCTCACGGCTGCTTGCTCTTTAAAATAGTGGTTCATTGTACTCATTCATCCATTCAACCACCGCCCAATATTTATTGAGCACCTACTATATGCCAGGCATCATGGCATGGAGGACAGGTTCTTGCAGTCCAACAATGATGATAACAACAACAACAACAACAACAACAACAACAACAGAAAATACTTACGGAATGCTTAGTGTGTGCCACGCCTCAGTACCATGAGGTAAAGACTTCTATTCTTCCCCACTTTACAGGTGAGAAAACCAAGGCACTAAGTGGTTTAGCTGCCCATGTTTGTACAGCTAGACCAGTGAACAGACAACTGCTGCTTCATTAGTGGCAGGTGATGCAGAGAAGCCCCAAAGTGCAGGGGTCAGGTGTGGTTAAATTCCCAGATGTCTTGAGATTTAAAAACAAAAAAAAAAATTATTGCTTTCAAGTAAAACTAACAAGAAGACAGAAACAATAAAATGAAGAAATGTTCATTTGAAATAGAAAATATATTCAGTGTTAGGGTTAGCGTGCCCTTTCCATGAGACTTCAGTGCTTCAGGCAGAACTTACCCTTGTTTCTGGAGAAATGGTCTTTGCAGGAATGGAGTAGGAAGGGCGTAATTGGTGATTGCTAAAGAACTCTCAGGGAACCTTCTTAAGGTAGAAGTGACCAGACGCATGGAGCCCATGTCCTTACATGTGGAAGGAGGTGAGGCCCTGCAGATACAGCAGGGCCAGACGTGATGCAGCTGGGCCACGTGACCCAGTGCTAACAGGGAATTGTACCTCCCACCATTGCACTAACTCTGGCAGTCACTGTGAAGCGGGGCCAGGTCTTTTTACACTGATTTTTAGAACTGGGAGGGGGTTTTTGAATCTGAGTCATGTGACCAACAATTTGAGACACTTGCAAATACACACATTGGCTATAGCCATATGATCCCAAATCCCTCAACAGCTCTATTAATTCAGAGGAAAAAAATGAACACAATGTAATAACCACCCCCCCTTCCTCAGGTTTCATGAGATCAAAAGAAGTTCTTTCCCCATTTTGTTTGTTCATTTATTTTGTTTTTTGAATATATTTTATTGAGTTTTTACAGAGAGGAAGGGAGAGGGAGAGTTAGAAACATTGATGAGAGAGAGAGAGAGAGAGAGAGAGAGAGAGAGAGACATCAATCAGCTGCCTCTTGCACGCTCCCTACTGGGGATGTGCCTGCAATCAAGGTACATGCTTTTGACTGGAATCAAACCTGGGACCTTTCAGTCCACAGACTAATGCTCTATCCATTGAGCCAAACCGGTTTCAGCCATTTATTTTGTTTTTTAGATTCCACATATAAATGAAATCATATCTTATTTGTCTTTCCCTGTCTGTCTGGTTGCCAGATGGGAGGGAGTTTGGGAGATTGGGTGAAAAGGGTGAAGGGATGAAGAAGTACAAATAGGTAGTTACAAAATAGCCACTGTGATGTAAAGTACAGCACAGGGAATATAGTCAATAATATTGCAATAACGATGTATGGTACCAAACTTACTGGGCGATCGCTTCTTAAGTTATATGAATGTCTAACCACGATGCCATATACCTGACACTAATATACTAGTAATGTCCAATGTCAACTGTAAGTGAAAGAAAAAGAAGTCCTTAGACAGCTGTGCTCAGCCATTGGTCTTGTCATAGAGAGTCAGCTTGTAGTTGGGATTCTGTGTTTTTGTTGATGTTCTGCTGTGGTGATCAGCTGAGAACACTGGCTCTCAGGAGAGCTGAATCCTGGTATTTTCCACACTAATTCGGGGCATGACAGAAGTTCCGCTGTTAGCAAGAGCAGAAGATGGTGCCAAAAGGAAGCAGCTGACCAAGCTGCTGGCAATGGTTCTACACTTACCTCTAGACCAGTGGCCGGCAAACTCATTGGTCAACAGAGCCAAATATCAACAGTACAACTGAAATTTCTTTTGAGAGCTGAAAACCTACTTCTGCACATGGGCCATGAAGTTTCAATTGCACTGTACGTGCGCTCCTGCACATGGTATTTTGTGCAAGAGCCACACTCAAGGGGCCAAAGAGCTGCATTCTCGAAAGCTGCAGTTTGCTGACCACTAGAAAAAAAGGCTTATGCTCCAGTGTGATTTTGCAGACCTTACTTCTTCCCAACCTTGAAAACACAGTCACAGTTAACTCTTTAAGTATCAAAAAAGATTTCATGAAAAATATTTGATACTAAGAAATTGTGGGGCTGTGCTTTGCCAATGATTTTTTTGGCATAATTTATTTATTTTTATTTTTTTATTTTTTTAAAATATATTTTTATTGATTTTTTACAGAGAGGAAGGGAGAGGGAGAGAGAGTTAGAAACATTGATGAGAGAGAGACGTCGATCAGCTGCCTCCTGCACGCCCCCCTACTGGGGATGTGCCCGCAACCAAGGTACATGCCCTTGACCGGAATCGAACCTGGGACCCTTCAGTCCACAGGCCTACGTTCTATCCACTGAGCCACACCGGTCAGGGCTACTTATTTATTTTTTTAATCCTCACCTGAGGATATGTTTTTTTAAGAGAGATAGAGAAACACCAATTGGCTGTCTCCCACAGGATTAAACCCACAACCTGGGCATGTGCTCTGACAGGGAATCAAACCTGCCACCAACTGAGCCACACTGGCCAGGGCTGTGGGCTGTTACTTTTAAGGCCACCATCAGGCTGAGGAACAGGTAATGGGACTAAAGTAAGTGAACATACCACAGAGCTCGCTGTTCTTGCGAAGATTTCCCGCTTTCTCCTGACTGAGCTCCCTATGTTTGTGGTAAGCTTTTGTTTTTCCCCCCGGAGTTCCAAAAGAGTCCCTTCTGACCGTTTTGCCAGTATTTCCTTTGCTTTTATGGAGGAGTGGACTCTTGCAGCTTCGTGCTCTGCTGTTGTCACTGACACAATCTAGTCTACTTTTCCTACTTCATTGTTGGGCCTCTAGCCTTGTATTCTTAGAAGTTCTTTATATACGAGAGATGGTAACACTTTGTATTCTTAGTTACAAACAGTTTTGTCCAGTTCATCATTTGGTATTTGACTTCGTTCATGGTGTTTTGACCTATTCATAAATTTTTTTTTGATTATTCTGTTGTCAGATTTATTAATCTTTTCTCTTACGCTGGACTTTCAGCCATAGTAAGAAAAATTTCTCCTCTCTCTAACTCTGGAACAATTTACCTGTGTTTTCTTAGAGTATTTGTATAGCTAGCGTTATGTCTTAAACTTCTAGTCCATTTGCAACGAATTCAAGTTTACCTTTTCCCTATAGCTAGCCAGCCATACTCTCCGCACTCACTATTTTTTTCTCACTGGGTTAGGAATGCCTCCTCTGCTGTGTCCTAAATGTCCACACGCAGTGAGGTCCGTGTCTGAGTTTCCTCTTCCTGTCCATTGGTTTCTCTGGTCACGTGCCAATACCATACTGTTCTTAACTACACAGGCTTGTAGCCCTGCGCACAAATCCATGAGCCAGTAGCTCTCTGCGGAGTCTGACTGCTCTGTGCCCACTGCCCAGAGGCTCTCTGCGGCCCAGAGGCCCATCTGCAGCCGGGTGCACAACGCTTGCCTCATCACCATAGCGACGAAGCAAGCATTGCCAGGCCACTCATGCTGCCCACTCTCAGCGACCACACCCCTGGGACTGGAGGACTCCAGCGGGGCTGAGAGGACTGGGTGCTACCATCTTGTGGCTATGGGCGCTGCCATAATTGTGATGGAGTGATGTTTAATTTGCATATTACTCTTTTATTAGATAGAATAAGCTAGTTTCATGGACTCCCTACATTGTGTGTTTTTTTTTTTTTTTCAGGTCCTCCACCCAGTCATTTTTCTAAATAAATTTTATAGTAAACTTGCTTTGTGCCAGAAAAAAGTTCGGATGGCATTTTATATTGAGGCTATGTTAAATTTATATATTACCTTCATGAGAACTGATATGCCAAGACATAGTATATCTTTGTACTTCTGGAAGTCTCCATTTGGGATGTAAAGAAATGCTTTCCAGTTTTTCTCAGGTAGGTTTTGGACAGTTCTATATTAAATTTGTATTGTTAGGTATTTTGTTTTATATTTTGACATAGTAAGTGGGCATTCCCTCTCATTCTAAATGGGTTTTGTGTGTATATATAACACCTAATAATTTTTGTACGTACATTTTGTAATCTGTTATTTTACTATTATTTACAGTAGCCCTCCCCATACCTGCCATGGGTGCCTTTTGGGTGTCCCAGATATAAAATAACATTAGCTGCTGGGATATTATTCTTGGTGACTTTGGCAAGGACTGTGAAAGCCCCATGATAATGAAGTCTGGACATTAGTATTCATCAAGAAGATCCACAAACCAAGTTATTCTCGCATACGCTTCAGCATTTTTTATGATGTTGCTTTGATTTTAGGCCAAAATCAGCCTCTGAAAGAGAATTCAGGAAGTGCCAGTGTCAGGACCCTTTGTGTCTACAAATACACATATGTACACACTCACAAACTGAAACTGTCTGGCTTTTCCCCCCGTGTTTTTTATTTAAGAAAGAAGAGTATGTACAAAGCTGAATATATTCAAAAAATGACACCAGACACCTCAACTATTGTTCTCCAAAGCTGAGATAATAATTTCTTACATTTTGCCAACACTGTTCACTCTTAAATGTCATTTTCTGCCTCTCCTTGCTTCTTGGCCTCACAGTAATTCTGCAGCATTCAGGGTCTGGGCGGTGGGAGAAGGGGGGGCGGGGGAGGCTAGGGGGATGGAGAGGTGGAAGGCAGCCATCCCCATGCTAACTTCCCAGAAAACAGCGGTACCAGGCCAGTCTGCTGGCTGAAAGGGCAGGGATTGGAACTGAGATTTTTTCTGAGTCTCCGTGTCTATTCTTTCCAGCACACTCAAGCGTCTTTCAACCCTTTTGTTACTATTAAAGCCCATTTCTTCCCTGTCCTCGGAGGAGCGGGAACAGCTGCTCAGCACCCCTATTATCCTATCCCTTCATCTGTATGAATCCTGCACCGTGTTCCCTTCCAGCTCCCCTCCGGCGGGTTCAATTGCCCTGATTCTGTGCCTCGGAGTTGATCCCCCACCTCTTTTGTCGGTTTTTAACAAAGAGGTTGCAGCTCGTGGGTCCCTGCTCCACAGAGCTCCGGCTCATTATCCCGCGACCTGCACGCCTCCTTCCGGGGCGAGTTCAGGGAGGCCTGTGGGCCTCTGATAGGACTGTCTGGCGGGCTGGTGCGCACACAGCTTCCCCCAGGCTGGAGGATGAAAGAGCGTGGCCTTCCCGGCAGATGCCGGGCGGCCGCACCTCTGCTCATTCCAAACCCGCACCTGGGAGCGGGCCCATGCAGAGGGCCAACTTCCACAGCCAGGCCCAGGCTGGCAGGAAGAGAGAGGCTGTCAGGAGAGTATGGAGAAACTGCCCTCCACCCCCCCACCCTTGGCCCAACTCTCCAGGTGCACAGTTCATTTCGTCCTTCCGAGAGACATGAACACTTGTTATTCACGTGCAAATGTGATCCTGATGGAGAATTCATTATCGCACCTGAGCCAGCCTGGAAATGAGAGGAGTGAGACACCATTAAATATGAGCGCTGAGAGGGAGAGTTAACAGCGAGGCATGTTCTGTGCGAAAGCGAGGGGCCTGTCAAGCATGCTTCAGCGGTTTTAGAGAAACGAGAGCAGGTGCCGCTTCTCGGTGAGCATCCTCGCTTTCTCCCTGTCTCTTCTCTCTGCACCCACAGGCAGGCGCCAGGGTTGGGTGAGGAGGGGAGGGCGCTTCATCCATCCACCCTGTCCCTTGCTTTTCCTGTTTCTGGGATGATACTTGGCCGGGGTCACTGTCCTGAGAGAACGTTGTTCCAAGACTCAGAGAAATGGGTTCACGTCCTTGTGTATGAGCAACGTCCCTCTGCGGCTGAGCACCCACCCCTCTTAGGGTCCCTGGTTATTCTGTCACTACGCCCTTTAGGGAAATGTAAGGACCCCGGCTTCTGAAAAGCAGACTCCATTCAAGCTGAGTGTCATTTCGGGGCCAGAAGGGAAAGCGGGAGGGGTTTGAAGAAGCCCTTTTGTATGGTCTTCGTCCTGGAATGAAGAACGGGAGCTATTATTTGTTTGCAAAGGATTTGGATAATGAGTGGGGAGAACTTTCTACAAGAGAGAAATGTGGAGAATAAAGGCTAAATGAATAAAGGCTAATTATGAGGCTTCGTGAGCAACAAGAGAGTCTACCTACCCTTGTCCGAGGCATTCTGATCCAGGTTAAGAAGGGCCTGGTTAGAGAGGTTATTGTATAACGGAGCGGGTGAGACTTCTGTTCCTTCTTCAGCAGGGAGCGGGGAGGGGACATGGTAAAGGGGTGTTTTAGAGCAAGAGCCCGGTGATGGTGTGTGTGTGGAGCATGGTCTGAGGGGCAGCACTGAGGACAATGGGAAATAGTGACACTGACATCTATCAGAAAGGGAATTTGCTCTGACCTTTGACAAAAAAGAAGCTGTGGTCTAGGGGATAAAACACTGATCTGAGAATTAAAAGGCCCAAGTCTGAATGCTTATTCTGTCTTTAACATGCTTGATAACCTCAAGAAGTACTTCACTGAGTCTCTTAAGTTGGAGCTGCAAACCAGAGCTGGCCCAGGCATCGTTTGCCCCTGCACATATGGCTACAACATGTTTTTGTCTTTCACAGTCCCCACCACTCCCCGCTGCCCCAGACATAACATGCTTCACACTTTTATATCACACTTTTATGGCCTCTTTAGGTGTAGGATCTCTGATAGACATACTTGCTAAAATAAGTATATTTACGTTTGCCTCATTTGCTGTTGCCCACTGTGGAGCTTAAGTTCTTCGACTCAGGAAACTAACTTATTTTCTTCTAGGAGAATGTTAAAGGCAAGTTAGTCGTTAATAATTACTAGTTGACTATATTCAGGTATGCAAACATAGACCTGTTTCCCTCTCCTTGCTTCTTCCCTATTTTCTAGGAAAACCTACAGCAGTTAGAATGCATGTTTGGGGAATTATCATCAGGTTAGGGTTTTCTTAAACTTCTACTTTCTCTGATCCAATTCGGACCTTTCATATATGTAGAGCCACAAGTCCCTGTGTTTGGAAAGAAATTGGATCTGGCCGCTGTAATTTATAACAGTGCCTTGGGATTGTGAGGAAGAGAGACGTGACGTAAAAGTAGTGCAGGAAAGAATCCTAGAGCTTCTCAGCTCAACACCTGTATTTTGCAGAGGGAGCCACGGAGCCCCAGATGGGGGAGAGTGCCCTCATCTCCGGGCCTGGAGCCCAGCACTCCGCTGGGGAGCGCCTGGCTTCTCGGGTGCAGTGTTCACGGGATGTTTGTAAGAGGCTTGGGCCTTGTCTCAAGACATTCATTAAAGTTAATAAAATCTTTTAGGTTGCCTGCCCATACCGAGTTGCTAAATTTGCTTTTCAAACATGAGCTGAAGACCTGTAGACGAGGTTGATTTTCCCAAAAGATTTGAGAGTCAAGTCACAGAAACCAGATGATTAAAAAATGTGAAGTTTAATTCAATTATCATAGAATTCCAAGTGTTTAATCACATTTTGAGATAATTGTTTAGTTATGGTAAATGCTTTTTGCTTCTATTTTCCTTTCTTTATTTTATTTAATTATTTTATTGTTCTCAAGGGGGTATAACTTTAAAATGAGTTAAAATGTTATATTGCATTTTCCTTTATAACATGAGATTTAATTATATGACATTTAATTTACTTAGGCATTCATCTAAAGACTGAATTTTTAAGTGGTTTTTTGAGTTACTAGAAATAGAACTCCCTTCCATATTTCTCTTTTCATTTTTTGCATCTCTTCTTCCTTCTTTTTTCCTCCTAAACTGAATTCCTTTTTTTTTTTTTTGGTAATATTTTTATTTATTTCAGGGAGGAAGGGAGAGGGAAAGATAGAAACATCAGTGATAAGAGGTAATCATTGATTGGCTGGGTCTGCTGGGGATCAAACCCACAACCCACATATGTGCCCTTGACTGGAATTGAACCCCAAACCTTTCAGTCCTCAGGCTGGTCCTCTATCCACTGAGCAAAACTGGCTAGGACCTAAAGTGACGTCTTCAGCATTATTTCCTGCTCATAGGTTTAGAAAGTTGTAACTTCTTGGAGTTGGCCTGTGGTTCACTTGTACATGTGGCATTGTGAGGGGGGCTTGAAACTGTACAATATTCTGTGTCCATGTGTATTTCTCTGGCTTGAGGGTCTGTAGGCTTCATCAGATCCTCAGAGAGTCCTTGACTCCCAGAGGTTAGGTAAGTGTCACTGATGAGAAAAACAATACCCAAGATGTCAAAAACAATTCATCCAGGATCATATGACTGAGCAGTGGCAGACTCAGGAGTCGAAACTAGGTCTTTGGCTGCTTGGACAAGGCTTTTTTCTGCTTCACTAAGGAAGGAGGCTTAGTTTCCATTTTAATGGAGATGTTTATATACGGTTGTTAAGTCTTCTTAAGTCTGTATTCCATGGATGGCTAAGGAATTAGAAATAAATGACTAATAAAATATGATGAATTAAAACATGTTCACCAACCCAAACCAAAATGCCCTCTAAATTCCAAGTGCTCTAATTGCTTTCATATAAATTTCACACACTCTGAGTATGTCTGATAGATGTACCCGAAGACCGAACAGAAGAGGGAGGGAGAGAGATAGGTCCATGTGTTAGGGGTGTGCAGTGGGGATAAGCTAGGGAAAGAAGAGTGATAACTTCCAGACTAGCCAGACTTTTTTCCTCCATAAATCAGATGGATGATGGGGCCACCTCCCTGGGGACCACCCAAGATTTCTTGAAATCATCAGAATATCAGCTCTGCCCTCACTTTCTCATTCAAGGAAGCACATCAGAAGGGAGAATTGCGTGGAAACTGGTTTGGCTCAGTGGAGAGAGCATCGGCCTCAGGATTGAAAGGTCCCAGGTTCGATTCCGGTCAAGGGCTTGTATCCTGGTTTCGGGCATATTCCCTGTAGGCGGCGTGCAGGAGGCGGCTGATTGATGTCTCTCTCTCATCGATATTTCTAACTCTCTATCCCTTTCCCTTTCTCTCTGTAAGAAATCAATAAAATATATTTTAAAAAAAAGAAAAGAAAAAAGAAGGGAGAATTGCAACAACCCTGACATCCTTCTGGGAAGCCCTAAGGATGCCGGACTCACTGTAAGAGGCGCCATGGCAGGGAGCACCTCAGAAAGCCCACTGCATCAACTCCCCATCAGAAGAAAGCCAGAAGACGTCTCCCTGCAGTACTCACACGGACTCCCCACCTGTCAGTGCTGCGAGTAGTCCTGTGGGCTGTACAACCTAGGAAGGGTCTCCTATGCCTGCCCCCTGTTTCAGGTCAGGGGTTTTGTCAGGGACTGGAGATGTCTAGCTTCATTGTTCACATTAACGTACATTATCATCTTTTCAGACACACATATCAACTCCTTCTCCATATTCTGATTGCGGCCAGCTCATTGATTGTGAACAACTGCGGGTGGATTTTAAATTCCTCTCTGAGCCAAGGTGCTGACTTCAGTATGGATGTAGGGAGAAAGCTTATTATTTATTTTTTCAACGGTGACAAAGATGATGGTTTAATCTTTCTTATGCTCTACTATAATAGAGATGAATCATGCCCAGGCAGTTTAATCACACCTGTCAGAATGGAGGTTGTAATCCTTTGGATTCTGTTTTATTAGCAGCTTTTAAAGATCAGCAGCAACTCAGATTGCTCAGTTGGCTAAACAGCTTGACATCTCTCTCTCTTTCAAAAGAATTAAATAAGATGAAGGAAGGAAGACCAAGCGAACTGAGTTTGTGACAGAGGCTGCTTGCAGCCCTGGGCCGGGCCGTGTTGCTGCCTGAGGCTGGAGAGAGAGCCAAGAACCCAGAGGAGAGCTGCAGAAGGAACAGGAAATGCTGTTGCCCAGCCTGGACCACCCACTGACCACACCCTCCTCCCCAGTGAAGGGCTTGCCAGACCACAGGTGGGTTCCCAGGAGGACATTAAGATTGGGCTGGTTCTGGGTTTTTCCTGCTCCTACACCCCCACTTCCTCTCCTGAGTCCAGGCGGACCTCAGGGTGACTAGGACCCCCCATGGTCATGTCTTGCGTGGGGTTTGGCTTTGATGGGTTCCTAGGATGCTTTTCCTGCAGCAATCAGAAGGGGGCCGGTGATGCTGGTGACTCCTCCATTGGATTTACCATTGTTCTCAGGGCTTTTGGGGGCAGACAGTGATTTTTGGCAAGAATAAGAGCTCAGCAGCTAGCAGGGACATCTCTTTCAATTGTCTGGGTTTTACCAACATTTCCTCAGCTTCTGGCTATGGTGGCAACCATGTGGCATCATATTCTGGAGCACACAGTGTTCAGTGGCAGCCTACTATCCTCAGAGGGGGATTGAGGAAGAGTTTTTAACACACCAAGACCATTATCTGGCCCGTGGGGAAGACCATCTGCCAGCATGCATTACTGAGGCGGAGGGAGGGAGCAGGATGGTACAGGCAGGCAGGCTTAAGCAATGGTGTTTTTTGGCCTATGGACTTAGGGTCTGAGGTTAGAAGTTAGGTAGTAAATAATAATAAAGAGTTGGGTATCACCTTGTAAATCTCCTAACATATGGACTGCCTCTGTGATATGTGAATAAATCTAGGTACCTGATGGCAGAAACTTGTTTGATTGACTTCCAGAGATTTTTTGGCAGGAGTGTCTTTGATTGATTTCTAGAGATTTTTTGCACCATTGACATCAAAATTAGATGGAAGGGATTCTTAAACAGCCTGGCAGCAATGGTGTGTGTGTGTGTGTGTGTGTGTGTGTGTGTGTGTGTGTGTGTGTGAAGAGTCTTACATTTTTGGTTTATCTCTTTCTAAAATATACACAGAGATCCAGTACAGCCGAAACTGGTTTGGCTCAGTGGATTGAGTGTTGGCCTGTGGACTGGAGGGTCCCAGGTTCGATTCTGGTCAAGGGTATTGTACCTTGGTTGCGGGCACATCTCTAGAAGTGGGCACGCAAGAGGCAGCTGATCAATGCTTCTCTCTCATTGATGTTTCTAACTCTCTATCCCTCTCCTTTACTCTCTGTAAAAAAAAATCAATTAAAATATATTAAAAAGAGACCCAGTACAATATGACCATTCATACCACCACCCAAAACTAGACAACCTATTGACAGAATCTGGGAGGGGCTGGTGATAACTGTAAGGCAAGTGGGGCAAGACTAGAAAAAACTACTCAAGCTTTAGATAGTTTCCAAAGCAGACGCCTAAAAAAAAAAAAAACAACACAAAAAACACACCACACGAAGTATTGCATATCTCACCACCATTTGTCTTCTCTGTATGAGAACTTAGGTCCTATGTAATTTGAAAGTGATCAGTTACACTCTTTGGGTCCCTCTCTTTGAGGATAGAAGAGTACATTCTTTTTTCCCCCAAGAGTCTGCTTCCCTTACCTACTTCCTATATCGTGGCAGAGACAAAAAAAAAAAAATCTCAAAGTCACCCAAGCATGAAGTTTGTATGTGCATGCGCACAGGCACACCACAACACCCTATATTCTGGGAGATGCACTGTCTGTGAATAAAGCAGCAATAGACAGTCCTTGCAGCCATGCACACTGGGAGTTTCGATCTCTCATACTCCGCTGGTTCAAATCTGAGACAAGGAAGAAAAGGTACGAAGTAGATACTTTTGCAGCAAATCAAAGATCAATGGATAAGAACCACACAAAAGGGAGAATTAACAGGGAGAGTAGCACATCACACTGTCTGTTGACCAACTGAGTCGAGACAAATGCTTCTCAAGGAACAGGAAACAGTACCATGGGGCATATGAAAATTTGTGCAAGTAAAGGAAAGGATATAGTAACTGGGAAACTCCAGAAAAGAAAGTATACCTTTAAAAATAATGTCCCACAGAATACAGACTGGGGCAGCCGCTGTGGAAAGCAGTATGGGATTACCTCAACAAATTAAGACTAGAACTGCCTCCTGACTCAGCAATTCCACTTCTGGGAATTTATACGAAGGAACCTGAAACAGTAGTTTGAAAGAATATATGCACCCCTGTTCATTGCAGTGTTGTTTACAATAGCCAAGATCTGGAAACAGTCCAAGTGCCCATCAGTCTATGAGTGGATAAAAAAGCTATAGTACATTTACACAATAGAATATTACTTTTCACCCTTGGTGACAGCATGGATGAACCTGGAAAGCATTATGCTAAATGGAATAAGCCAGTCATAGAAAGACAAGTCCTATATGATTTCACTCATTTGTGAAAGAAAGTAAACAAAATGAATGAATAAGCAAAATACAGTCTTTTAGATAAAGAGTAGGCTGTTGGGGATGAATGGGGAGATAGATGCAGAGGGGATTGAGCAAAAAAAGAAAAAATGAAGAGAAAAAAACTCATGGTCATGGACAACAGTGATTGCCAGGGGGAGGGTGTAGGAGGAGGTGGATGAGGCTATAGGTGGGATAAATGGTGATGGAAGACTTGACTTGGTGTGGTGAACACATGATACAGTGTATAGATGATGTGTTGTAGAATTGTGCACCTGAAGCCTGTATAATTATGTAACCAGGGTCACCCCGATACATTCAATAAAAAAGGGAAAATAAAAACCTACTCCCCATAAAATAAAAATCATCTCCCACAGAATCCAGGAGAAAATTTCACAAGCCTTACAGTAGTTGAAGAAGACTTGACTTCTGTGAATCCGAAGAGAAAGCCAGAAGCAAAATGAGCTGTAATGAAAAGACAGATAAGATAAAAAAAGGAAGTTATAGGAATCAAGAGAGGATTGCTCACAGCTAGAATGCAATTGCAGAATTAACAATGATATTGAAGGCAGCAGGAGCAGACTTGAGGTGAAAAGAAGCTGAAGGCAAATATCACATAATCTTCTTATAGCAAGAATATAATATGAAATTAATAATAATCTGGATTTTGAAGTTCAGATTGTATTAACAAAAAACTGGTAATGGATATAAGAAATGAGGGAATGTGCTTAATTTTCTATCTTAAATAGGGGCAAGTGGAAAAGTAAAACATTTACTTAGTTATGACCGAGAAATATAGGCTAAAGAATTACTTACAGTGCTCTCTCTCTCACTCCCTCCCACAACCTCTCAGAGCATGCCTGCTTTTTTGAGTGTATCTTCTTTTTGAGTGTACTTTTCTAAACTCCAAAGGCCCTTCTTTGGCCTCTATAACTTGCTTCCTGAGCCTAGTTCTTCTACGGCTCACTTTTACTACCTCTGTAACTTTCCAAATACAATTTCTCTTACAATTTGAAAAAAAGAGAGAATTATTTACAGAAACATTAAGTTAGTGATGTAAAAAACAAATTTCTATAACCCTGAAAAAATATAAATTAAAACCAAGTAAACAAATACAAAACCAAAAAAGGGAAGAGTTTACATAGTAAAAGTCATAAAATGAAATTAGCACCAAGAAAGCATAGAATACTGAGATAAAAATAATAACAACTTGAGCAGTTATAATAACAAATATAAGTGGGATAAAATATCACTAATAAAAGAAGTAGAGTCTCATATTGAGTCAGAAAACAGAATCCAATCTTATGCTGTTGTAAAACTATATACCTAAAACAAAATTAAACAAATGTTTCACTGTAAAAGGATGGGTGTAGGTATATCAAGATATCGGAAAAAGTAGAAAGAGAAATCAAGATGGCAGCATAGGTAAACACCTAAACTGCTGCCTTGCACAACAATATAAAAACTACAACTAAAATGGACACCATCCAGAACCACAGGAAAGCTGGCTGAGTGGAAATTCTACAACTAGAAGTAAAGAGAAAAGCACATTGAGACTCAGAGGAGCTACAAAAGGCTGAGGTACGGAGGCGTGCACACAGAGAGGACAGGCGGCTGAGTGCACGGGCAGCTGAGTGCGTGGTTGGATTCCTCATGTGGGAGGGAGACAGAAGCTCCTGACTGCGCTAAACTCCAGTCCTGGGTGAGACTCTGGGAACCCAGGTCCATTCGGGAGGAATCTGAACTGTCAGGAAAAGAGAAAGAACATTGAGACTCAAGGGATCTGCAGAGGGCCAGGTCTGGAGGTGAGCATGTGCAGCGAGGACTGACTGCTGAGTGCACAGGCAGCTGAGTGAGTGGCTGACTTTCTAAAGCAGGAGAGAGACAGAAGCTCCCAACTGCACTGAAGTCCAGTTCTGGGTAAGTTTCTGGGAACTCAGACTCATTCAGGGAGAAACTGGAATGTCTGTCAGCAGACGAAACTCAAGGTGCTTTCAGCGACTACCAAGGGACACTGAGACCTAGGAGCCTCATAGGGCAGGGCTGATGGGAAGCCAAGGCTGTCTGCTCTGCCCTGAGATGCTGCCCCACCCAAGCTGAGCACAGAGGCTTTTGCAATTTTGCAAGTCTTGTCTCATAAGGGTTTCTCTAGTACAAAAGTTCTCCCAGCATAGACACAGCTGATCCTCATAGCCAATCAGCCTGGAGGTCAATTCCTCCCAGTCATACCAACAACAATCAAGACTTAATTACAACAAGGCTATGCACAAAGTCCACAAAGGGGTGCACCTCAGGTAATTGGGGAGGCTGAGCCACTGAGTCCTATAGGACACTTATTGCACAAAGTTACTCTATCAACTTAGGGAAGCAGCAAAAATGCAGAGACAAAGAAAAAGATAACAAATGAAAGAAATGGAGGAAAGCAAACAACTGGATATAGAGTTCAAAACCAAGGTTATAAGGCTTTTCAAGAATTTCCTAGAAAAGGCCGATAAATTTAACGAGACTCTCAAGGATATGAAAAAGGACCAACTAGAAATTATCATATACTGACTGAAATAAAAAATATTATACAGAGATCTAACAGCAGACTACAGAACCGTAAGAATCATGTCAAAGATTTGAAATACAAAGAAGCAGAAAACACTCAACTGGAAAAGCAAAAGGAGAAAAGAATCCTAAAATTTGAAGATAGTGTAAGAAGCCTCTGGAACAACCTCAAGCATACCAGCATCTGAATTATGGGAGTTCCAGAAGAAGAGAGAGAGCAAGATACTGAAAACCTATTTGAAGAAATAATGACTGAAAACTTCCCCCACCAGGTGAAAGAAGTAGACTTACAAGTCCAGGAAGTGCAGAGAACCCCAAACAAAGGAATCCAAAGAGGACCACACCAAGACACATTGTAATTAAAGTGCCAAGAACAAAAGACAAAGAGAGAATCTTAAAAGCAGCAAGAGAAAAACCTTTTATTACCTACAAGGGAGCACCCATATGATTGCCAGCTGATTTTTCAACAGAAACTATGCAGGCCAGATGGGAGTGGCAAGAAATATTCAAAGTAATGAATAGCAAGAACCTACAACCAATATTACTCTACCCAGCAAAGCTATCATTCAGAATTGAAGGTCAGATAAAGAGCTTCACAGATAAGAAAAAGTTAAAGAAGTTCATCACCACCAAACCAGTATTATATGAAATGCTGAAAGGTATTCATTAAGAAGAGGAGGGAGAAGAAAAAGGTAAAGATAAAAATTATGAACAACAAATACATGTCTATCAACAAGTGACTAAAAAACCTGATGAACAGAATAAACTGGTGAATATAATAGAATTAGGGGCATAGAAAGGGAGTGGACTGACAATTCTCGGGGGGAAATGGGTATGGAGGGCGTGGAAAGGGACTAGACAAAAATCGTATACCTATGGATGAGGCCAGTGGGGGAGTGGGTAAGGGCAGAGGGTGGGGTGGGAACTGGGTAGAGAGGAGCTATGGGCAGAAAAAGAGGGAAAATTGTAATAATCTGAACAATAAAGATTTACTAAAAAAAGATATTGGAAAAAATAAGCAGGAGATAATGCAAATGTGATAAGGCAGAATTTAGGAACAAATTAAGATTACAGGGTACTTTATATTGATAAAAGAAATTGCTAAAGATATATAATTGTCATGAACTCTTATGAAACAAATAATATTGCTTCAAAAACATACCAAACAAGTAATGTTAGTAGAGAGTCTGAACAAAATCAATAATAAGGGCTGCTCTGATATGTATACCTTCTTTTCCAGCATCCATGGAAATAGTATTAAAATGACCAAAAATAGATCTTTTAAAAATTAAGTATTACAAAAAATTAATAAAACAGAAACTCCAACCAATAATAGGATTTATAAACACTTTGCTACACAACTTTCAAGTCCAAGTGATAGGAAATACTGCAAGTAAAGGTGGAGTAAGTAAGCGTTGTTCCAAAGCCTCTTTCTATTCTTGGTCAGGATGTTCCACCTTAGAAAATTGTGGGGTGATTTTTTTTTGAACATTAGTAAGAAAATACTAGGACAACCACAGTTTTAGGATGGTTTAAATAAGATTTCTTATGTGCAAGGATGTTCTGAGGGTTCTAAATATATCTCCTAACTTTACTAGGATGCAGTTTTGCTCTCTTCTCTAATTAAAAAAATTACTTCTCTCAGTGCAAAACCAAAAAAACCAAAAAACAAACCCCAAAACCCCAAAACAAAAAAACAAAACAGACAAGATTCAATTTCCAAGCAAAAAGAAAACAAAAAACCCCAGCAAGCAAATACTAGTGCTCAGAAAAACACCGAAACACAACACAGCAGCACCTGCCCCCGCCCTGTCCAACCTCCAGCATACCCCTGCGACCTGGCATGGCGCAAGAGCTCTTTTGCATGTACATCCTTCCCGAGTGTCTGGTGTGAGTGGTCTCACCAATCCCCAGCAGTTTCACTTATTTGCACCACTTGCCTGGACCTATATGTTTGAATTTGTAATCCCTAATCAGCTCTAAAAGTATAATAAGAGATTCTTATCTGCTTTGGGGTTAAAAGCATTACCCAGGAGTTGGCATTCACAGAAGCTGCTGGCGGCCTGCTGGGGCCGTCTCTCAGAGTGTACAGGAAGTTCAGCTGACACCTGCCTGGAAAGGCTGCTGGCTCTGGGCTCTGCCAAAACCCAGAGGGGAGCGCTTCAGTCTGGATTGAGAGGTGAGTTAACTACATCTTCCTGGGGCAAAACAGAAATGGAAAGATTAAGCAATGCTTGATAACAGTTGTAGATTTATTAGGAGGTTTTAATAAGATTTCCTATAGGCAGTGGTATTTTGAAGTTTCAAAAATATACCTTTTAGGTATATTTAGTTCCTAGCTATATTTGTGTTCATTCATCTATATTCATCTCCTTCTAGAAAGAATTTGAGGCAGTTACTAACACTGTGGCATACCAATGGGTCTACCTCAGAGAAAAGCAAATGAGAAGTTTAAAATCAATATGAAAACTGACTAAAAGCCAAACTGCTTTTTTAAAAAAATTATCTTTATTGTTGAAAGTATTACAGATATCCCTTTTTTTCCTCTCATTGTCTCTTCCACACTACATCTGCTCTTCTGCCAGCTTGTTATTTATGAGCACCTGGACCAGTAATTCTCAACAATATCAGCGACAAATTCTCTTTGACATGATGGGCCACTCCACTATTATTTTAAATACAAACTATATTTGAATCTATTTAAAGTAGGTTGTTTTTAAACTTATTTTAACATTGCTTGAAAATTGTATATAATTTTATATAAATTGGAATATAATTAGTGTTCATGCTTCATTTGTCATAAATATCTAATCCTAGTAAAAATGTGTGAGATACCTATAAAAAATGGGATTGAATTGTCACAGGACTCTGCTCGTGATTTGCTTAGATAAATTGCCTGGGCAGGCTGTCTTCCTCTGCAGATTATTGATCAGACATTGCCATTAGCCTAGTCCAATTTGCTCAGGTGAACAAAGAGGAATTAGAAAAAGTAAAATTCTTTGCATGTGCTCAAGCCCACATTTAAAAAAATGATGGGAAGCATCACCTTAATTTATGTTTTTAGAAAAACTGTCAGGTGCTTCTAGTGACGAGCAGAGCGGACATTGTGCCACGTTTAGACTTATAGTAAAATATTTCTTGGATGAATTTTTCCTAAAATGGTGTAGGTCTGTAATGCACCATTTGTATGCTTGTAGTCCTCTTTAAATTAGACCTCAAAGCAAGTCCACGCATCTTGTCATGAGTTCTACATCAGAGCGGGACTTTTATCTTCCCTTGAGACTAGCAGATGTCACCTTCTCTTTAATACTCTTTGGTGTCTTGTGATTTCCAGAAGGCAGAAGGAAGGCAGGCTGCAGGAAGGCAGGCTAATGCAGCCAGGTGGCATGGAAGTCTGAGTAACCTATCTGTGCGACTTTCTTAGGAAGGTGTTAAAGTCTTCCCTAGTTTTTCGGGAAATTAGGATAAGAGAGACATTTTAACAAAATGTAGCTCATTCTGCACACCATTCTCTTCATGTTGAGCCACCAGCCCCAGTGATACCTTATTTCTGAAGAAAGTTGAGTCTATTACTCGATTTCCAGTACAAAATGACCCTCCCCTTCTAAGTGGAGTGTGTGCCTCTTCCTGTGGGCAGTGGTGTGTACCAGATCGGATGGGACCGTGAGAAAGGAAATTGGTGTCACAAAAAGAGTGAAGGTTTGAGGACCTGACCGAGACCAGCTGGAGTGTGGAAGAGAGGCTTATTCCTTTGCTGTCCATTCTGTGCCCTCTTGTGAGCTGGTCAGCCACCAACAGGTGATGAAAGGGACCAAGAGGAAGCAGAAAGCAGATTGCAGCACTCAGGGGTGCTCAAGCGAGGGAGAGTGAAGGTGTTTGCTTTGCGCAGACTCAGAGTGTGAGGACAAGGAGGGCCCGGGCTCAGCACCGCAGCCCCCGAGGAACCAGGGAGGGCGTGGGCAGGCGGGTGCTCCTCCGTGTGCTGCGGTGGACTTATCTCACTTGCCACCGGTGAGGAGTTTGACATCAGAGCTCAGTTGTTCATGCATAACCTGTACAGAGTGTTCAAAACGGCTTTGGAAACCCTCAATCGGAATGCTTCGAGGAGCATAATGCATCTGGGAAAAGAGAGACGAAGCCTATTCTACAGGCTTTCCTGGTTCCTTCATTTTGAGGGGGAAAAAGGCATAAAAAGCAGCCATTGTATAGCTTGTGGAGGTTTGACTTTGACAAGTTTTAGAAGAACCATAAAGGATTGGTATTAAGGTATAGAAATGGCCAATTCTCAGTAGGAGAACAGGTCTAAAGGTTTTTAAACACTTCTTTAGGGGGCAATTATGAATGTGGCTTGGTATATCTAATACGTATATTCTTGAGGGTATATTCAAATCCAGATGCAGATTCTTTGGTCACCCCTCCTCTCAGTGCTCATGCCAGAGCCCTTGGAAATTGGTTCCCCAGTGTCATCTCACAGCCAAGTGCTCAGGCAAATGGTGCAACAGGAGTTTCGTTAAAACCTTTTAACAACTGGCAGTGCAGACACTCACCAGTCAAATACAGACACCACTGGTGCAGCTGTACCCGTGTGTGCTGGCTGAGGGTCAGCCCTGGGGAGACAGAGGCATGGGTTAACCTTGGAACTTCAGAATGTCTTCATTAGCTACCCATCCCCACAGAAAACATGTGTATGGGCACACACACACGCACATACACATCTAGCAGGAGAGAAGTGAGATTTCTCAGAACCAGATTCAGAGTCAGAGTTCAAGAATCTATAAAAGGCACTAAAACATCACTGAAACAAAAGGAAAATATTGTACCAGTTAGTCAAGACTCCTTGCATAACTAAAACATAACTCAATTCCTCGTTGAAATAAACAGTATGTTAGTGGAAGTATAAGGCACTGATCTGCTGTATGTCTACTGAGTACTTCTGTCTGGGGTAAGATTCATGGTACAGATGCAGATTGCACCACCTACTCTGAGACCTGCCAGCTGATGGCTGCCTGAAGACTAGGTCAGGTTCAATGGAGAAATTAGAAGTAAGTCATGGTGTATTTCTCTGTACCAGACAGTGGCCACAGAAGTCAGTGTCACCAGTGCACTGAGCTGTCACACATGGGTACACATGTGCTGCAAGATATCGTTCATCTCAGGCCTGAGGGGCAGGAGCTCCTCAACAGCCTCACCTGGGGCTCCTTGGAGGCAGCCTGAATGGAGCAGGACCTCACGGCTGCTGTGTGGTCCCCTCGGGGGGCAAACATGATGAGTGTGCATGGCTCTAGGCTAATGTGCTGGGTGAGGTCCGGGTGCTCGACCACCCAGAGACCCGCTGCACTCCCGCTTCCTGTGTGGACAGGGCTGCTGGAGAATTTGTCTCTTGGGCCCAAGGAGTGCGTGGTTGAAGTGGGACAGGTGCAGGGGTTGATTAGCAGTCCTTGTAGGTCTAGCTTCAGGTCCTGGCTCAGCTTTGCACTAAGTGTCTGTATTAGCTTTCTTTTGATGTTGTAACTCGTGCCACAAGCTCAGTGGCTTGAAGTAACACAGGTTTTTTTTTATCTTAAAGTTCTAGAGGTCAGAAGTTTGCATTGGGCTTTCCTGGACCAAAATCAAGATGTTGGCCGGGTGTGTTCCTCCTGAAGGTTCTCAGGGAGGATTCAAATCCCTAAGCGTCCCAGCATTTAGAGCCGCTTGCATTTCTTGGCTCCTGACCCCTTCCTCTGTTTGCGAGCCAACACCATAGCATGTTCCAATCTCTGACTCTGCCCTCGGCTTTTGTTGCCATGTCTTCTCACACTCTGATGTTGTCATTTTGATGTATATGTATAAATATCTGTATTATATATGTACACGTATACATATATGTATGTATATGTGTATACACACACACATGAATAGATATTTAAAAGATTCTTAAATTTCTAAGTCCCAAACTCTGGCCACTTTCTGGCTCACCTGAGGCATAGGACTCACCTGGGACATATGTAGGATTGCCTCCTTCGAGGGCCCCTGAATGAATGAGTTATCTCACTCAAGTGCCATTTTCTACCTCACACCTTTGTCTACATCAAAGGTTATTGTGAAGGTTACAGGAGATAAGATGTACAAAAGCATTTGCCACAACTTCAGATGCTATAGGATCACTCAATAAATGTTAATTCCTTTTTCCTTCGAATTCTTTGTCAAGGAAATGATTCATGCCGGTAAGTTAGGCCTCCTGGTTTTTTGTTGTTGTTGTTGTTGTTGTTTTTTTTTTTTTTTGTGTGTGAAAAGATCCATTTTATAAATAGGTGAACTGAAATTACTGATATTTTAAACAACAGAAAGAGGAGAGGGAGGACTCCCCACAGAACCTTCGCAGTTTGTATGAATGACTGTGATGCCCGCCAGCTGGGGTGAACTCAGTGCAGCAGCAGCGAAGTGGCGTGCCCCGCCTTGATCTCTTTCTTCTCTCTTAAAGTGCACAAGCAGTCAGTTCCAAACACATCATTTTCCAATAGGAAGGTCAGCAAACAGCAATTGCTGAAAAGCAAAAGCTGCTGAGTGAGCTCCGCCCTCAGCTTTTCTCAGGTGAAAGGCAGGGGGCTGTGTGGGGCAGGTAGCGGTAGCCTGGCACAAACACCAAGGACACGGGCCTCCTGGGAGACCCAACAGTACCATTTCTCCCAGTAATGCCATGGGGATTCAGACTGAAGTCTTCATCATCTGGGACAAACATGTAGCGAGCCCCCTCTGCATTTGGTTTCCACGTGTAATAAATGAGGTGGCAGAAGGTTTCAGGTTAATAGGCCTGAAATCCATTTAACGCCTGGATGGACAACAGGATCAGGTGACAGATGAATCATGTGGACGCCAAGGCAAGGAATGGTTTCTAGCTGAAGTGACTGTCAGCACTGAGGCGCCAGCCTCCCGATCATCTCTTACGCTGCAGAGTCCTGGCAGTTTGGGGTACACTGTTGGTACCCCATGGAATAAGGGCTGGTTGACTTATTGTATTATGGAGTTTGGAATGACACAAATTATTCTCTACTTTAGAAATGTGCAAAACAAGTTATAAATGTTGATAGTGTAGAGGATGTCTGAGTTTGCACGTAGGGCAGGCATTTAGAGGATTAAAGACAAATGTGTGTGAGCAGCCGCTTAGGTGTGGTCACCACTCCCCACCTGTGGACAGGGGCATCCGTCCTGGGGTCCCGGTGGCTTTGTGTTCTCTGAGTGTGTCCATGCCGAGCAGCCCAGGAGACTGAAGAGGGTTGGTGTGGGTATAAATAAGCAGAAACAAAGAGGCCTGGGCTTTGGCATAAGTTTGCCAAAGTACTGGATCCTGGTGTCAGGGTTTCTAGATTCTTGCTTTCTGGGGGACAGTGGGAAAGGGGAGAGGAGCCAAAAAATCAAGAGTGATGCACATATCAATAAACTCTAGTAATTAAGCCAGGGAAGAGCGCCCAGGGCAGGGAACAGTGACAGAAACTTGAACCTGAACTCAGTTAGACATACTCTGTCCTTATAACCACTAGGAGGTGAGCCATTAGACAAGCTTCATCAAAATGTGACCCGATCTGTCAGATGACTTTCTTGTGTGGTGAACTTGAGCTGACACTGGTTGCTCTACCAATTTTCCTTCATCTATACGCTATTTCAAAGTCAGAAGGGACGAATGATTATGAATATAGTTTACTGTTGAAGAATCAAGCAGGGCATGAGTGATAATGTGGTATTTTTCAAATGGTGAGCGTGAGGGCAATGACAAGGGATGACGCCCCAGGATTCAGGTTGTGCAGAGACTTGGACCTGATCCTGTACATCTTGGGGACTCAGGAAGTCAAGTAGGTGGGAGAGCTGTGGAATAAAACTAGAAAGACTTCCTAGTAACGAGAGCCCTAGTAATGAGGGCCAAAGCACTGGAGCAGAGGGCAAAATTCAGAGGGAGATTCAGAAGGAAGAATCATTGGGTTCAGGTGATTGCCTGGCCATGGAGGGAGTGAGAAGAGCGGGGGAAGTTGGGAGGGAAGTGAGAGGGAAGGCCGGGCTAGAGGTAAGATGAGCCCAGAACCTCTGCTTTTGTCCAGGTGATGGTGTCAGTGATTGAGGAGGGAGCCCAGGGGAGGGAGGTAGATGGTGGTGGGTGGGGAGGAGGGAGAGGAGCAGCAGGTCTCGGGAAAGAGGACAAGTTCTGTTAGGATATGTTGAGGACGAAATGCCTGCAACTCATCCAAGTGGCAATTCCAATGGCAGCCAGAAATACGAGTCTGAAGATAAGGAGAGGGCTCTGGCTAAGACAGATGGTCAGGAAAGGCCTTTCTGAGGAAGAAACATTTAAACAGATGCTTGAATGAAATCATGGAGCAAACCATGCAAATATTTTACACAAGGCGCTGGCCAGTGCTGCTGCAGCTTTTCCTAAGAGGACGGTGGTCACTGTCAGGTAAAGGCATACCTCCTCTCTCCTCCCACGGGCCTATGGGTAGCAGTCTGTCCATCTGGGAACTCCGGTGTGGCTGCTGGCCCTGATGTTGAGTGTTCTGGAGACTGTAGGACCTCCCAGCCTTCAGCTGTGTCTCTTCCTCCTCCTCTTCTTTTTGCTTCTCCTCATCTATTTCCCCTCTCTCCCATTTCAGCACCAGGTCTTCCCTAGGGCTTGGTTGTCCACAGTGGGCTCCACTTGCAGATACTGCCCTTGAACCCCAGAGGGTTCTCTCGAGAACATGTATGACATCTAGGACAAGGTATCCTCTGAGGGTGGCTTCTTGAAGGAAGGTGATGCAAGGGATTGAAGCATTGCACAGCTAATTCTAGCTAAAATTATACTTTTGATTTGGGCTCAAAAGTCACCTCATCCAAACTGAATGACTTAGACGAGAAAATAGCATAAAAGTCTCCTTTTCCCACTCATCTTGGTCTTGAATTACATATTGTTGGGTGAGGAAATAAATGAATGAGTAAAGGAATACTTATGCAAAATTCAAGGAGAATTTTCATAAAGGGGTGAGAATTCGAAATAAAGCAATCGCTGTTCTCCTACACTTGAGGCAAGTCCATATGAATGTTGTTCTCCATCTACTTGAAACGACTCTTGATCCTGTCACTGATCCTTTATTCAGGGACCTTCACTGGTGTTTAATCAGAAAGAGTGTATCAGAAACTGGAGCTTGTGGCATTTGAACAGTTGGAGTGTTTATAGATACATTGGCAAGGTACCTCCCTCTCAAGAAATATGCTGAATTATAAAATGGAGTTTATTCTTAGCCAGATTAGGAAGACGTAATATAAAAGAACAGTAAACCCAATGGGTCCAATGGAGAATGGCTGATATTTTTGGATAAAAAGCATCTTTAAAAAGTCTTATTTTAAAAGTCTATAATTTAAAGGGGACCATGCTGTTCATTCCTTGAACAAGGTTATCATTTGTTCATTCCTTGAATAAGGTTATCATTTGGTGCCACTGTCTCTTTAACATACTGTCTACTAAGTCAGGCCTGTACCAGGGAGTGTCTGGGATTAAATGCCATATTCCTGCTGCTACAATTACTCATTGCGTTTTAAGAAAGTAGGCTTATGTTAGGAACCAATTTAAATAAAAATAAAAAAAGTACAAAAAGCTTGATGATGGCCTATTCTTTTCTATTACTGCTGTTAGCATATTCTGCCACTGGATGTGATTTCTATAGTTCTGGCTCATGGGAAGATGAGAAGTGCAAAAAAACCCCAAAACAAAATAAAACAAAAAACCCCCACTGTACTCCAACCAATAGGCCAGTTTGGTGAATTTATTTTTTTGCCCTTCTACAAATGACACCCAGGAAGGCTTTCATATCCGATACCACTAGATGTCACTAAATATCAAGCTTCTTACAACAACCAAATTGGAGGATTTCACCACTACTGTTCCCCTCATTCTAGTAACATTTCAAACCTGAATTTGTACTGTATTCATTTTCCACATCATTATTTTCCTCTGGATCTTTTACATTTAATGTGACATTTGCTCCTGGGGACACAGCTTCCTCCCACTTAAGCCAGCTTATTCTTCCGATGGCGAAAACTCCTCTAAGTGGCAAGTGAATCTGCATTTCATTTGCTATTAAAGTTATTATGGGTAACAGTGTACAAGATTCTGTTTTGGACATTGGTGGAATACTTGTTCTCTGTCATGTGTTGGCTGATCAAGAGCAATGTGAAAAACGGGAAACTGGATCGCTGGCTTGTAATTTGGGTTCCTCCGGAAGGATGATGCTCTCACAGAGATTACTGTAGCCATCTGTGGCCTTCACAGGGCCACCAGGTCAACCATCTGGGGAGGGTGGAAGCCCACTCTGGTTTAAAGACCTGCATAAAGAAGGTCCTTGCTAAAACAAAACCCCGTGCTTGGATGCCCCTTAGTCCCTTTATCTTTCTCTAGGCGTCCTTGTCATGTTTTCTGTGGCAGTCTCAGGGGACCAAGGCCAGAAGAATTTTCTGTGTCCTGGGACTGTCTATCCACTTCAGTAATTCAGACGGTAGGAAGGAGAACTCGTGGTGTGTCCCAGAGGGACCCTTCGATTGTGCATTTGATGCGGATAGCTTTCTTTGTGTGGAGAATGGAATTGAGGGGTGCATGGATCACACAGCCTAATGATAAAACTTGGGTGTTAAAACAGACTTTACAAATTACAGAGCGATTCACCTCTGTCACTGCACTTTATTCTCACACCAACCTATGAAGGATAATAGGATGGGTGTCTCTATGTCTGTCTCATTGAAGAGGAAGTGGAGGCTCAGAGAGGTTGAATGGCTTACCCAAGGTCCGCCAGGTGTAAGGCGTGAGGGTGGGGGTTGTAACACACACTTGCCTCTCTAAGAGGCAGGACTCTGACCACCCCCTCCCCTGACACCAAGCTGCTCCCTGCAGTGAATTGTCAGGGGGAAATAAATGGGCTTCTAGCAAGGCCACTTCCACAAAGTCAGTCAAGAATCCGAGGCCTGCTGCTGGAGAACTCAGGGCAGGCGGGAAGGAGTCCCTGGTCTGTCTGTCTGCTGCCTGCTGCCCACCTTCCCAAGGCATCTCCCGAGGCTCACCATCCTCTGGCTGATCGCTGATGGGCACTGCTTGCTGAAACTGCTATTTAAGAGATGTGGACAAGATGGAGAGGGCAGAGGAAGCCTGTAAAAATACCTCCACAATGGCAGGTTGGAGATATGCAACCAATCACTAGAAGAATCTGTAAATCTGTGGAGTCGGATTCCTTTCCTGATTAATAGAGACTTTGAAAAATACTGCTTAATCAATGACGACAACTGAGCAACTGATACTGGACTGAGAATGGAGCTGAAATTTCTCACTTATTAGCCATCGGATGTTAGAACTGAAGACCCGCATGGCGTTATTTCATGGAGAGGTCCTACCTGCAAAACCCACGCTTGTGAATCTCACCACAGTTTATTTTCAGGGTACGTTCTGGAATACCGGTCTTTCTGCCAGATGCCTGATTATTTCTTAGCTCGGGCATGAGTGACATTTGAGAAATAGGCAATAATGTTTGCCTTCACTTTCTAGGGCTGGTTTGCAAGACTAGCCCTTTAGTTCTTATTAAAGCTGCTGGTTCTCGACCTTGGCTGCACAAAAATTGCTTCGTGAACTTTTAAAAATTGCTGATACCTGGGCTTCCCCTCCAGCTCTTCAGATGTAATTGGAGCCTGGACACTGGCATGTTAAGTAAGCACCCCCCATGATTCTAATGTGCTGCTAGGGTTGCGAACAACCCCCATGTCAGAGCATCCAAACTGGAGGACTTTTATTTTATTTACTTATTTTAAAATATATTTTATTGATTTTTTTACAGAGAGGAAGGGAGAGGGATAGAGAATTAGAAATATCTATGAGAGACATTGATCAGCCGCCTCCTGCACACCCCCTACTGGGGATGTGCGCACAAGCAAGATACATGCCCTTGACCAGAATCAAACCTGGCACCTTTCAGTCCACAGGCCAATGCTCTATCCACTGAGCCAGCTGGTTTCGGTGAAACTGGAGGACTTTTATAGAACGCCCTTCTCATACTTATGGGCCATCCTGAATTCTAATTAGCATAGCTTTCCATTCTGTTTTTTTTTTTTTGCATGTTTTAGAGATAAACGATTTAAAAAAATTTTTTTTAAATATATTTTTATTGACTTCAGAGAGGAAAGGAGAAAGAGAGAGAGAGATAGAAACATCATTGGTGGCAGAGAATCATTGATTGGCTGTCTCTTGCATGCCTTCTCCTGGGGATTGAGCCCCTAATCTGGGCATGTGCTCTGACTAGAATTGAACTGTGACCTCCTGGTTCATAGATTGACCCTCAACCACTGAGCACACTGGTTAGGCCAGAGATAAAAGTTTTATTCAAATAGCTAAGTGCAAATGTCCCCTAATAATAATTATTTTATTCAAAAGCCTAGTCACATTTTAGAGCCAAATTAAAATCCCTGCTCTGCCGTTGTCGCTCCTGGTTCTGGCTTTTCTGGCAGTAAACATATTCTGGGTGCCTTCCTCCTACACTGAGATAGAATTTGTCACACAGTTTAATCCAATGGTTCTCAAAGGTTTCTTTCTTTCTTTTCTTTTCTTTTTTTACCGCTCATATGAGAATCATGTGAGGTGCTTGCCACCATGCAGGGTTCTGGGCCCCATTCCAGACCTACCTGATGGAGCCTCTGGTGGAAACCCAGGAATCTGCATTGCAGCCATTGCTCCCGTTGTGGTGGGAGTCAGCTCAAGCGCATACCTGGTTTTAATTAGTACTAACCCCGTTTGTCCTGAGGACATTAGTAAACCTTAGTACACACAGTATTTTTGGTTGGTTTGTTTTACAACTGCAAGCTTCTTGCCTTTGCAGCCTTCATCACTTCTCCATCAGACCATCAACTGTTTTCTGTGCAGGCTGTTTGCTAACCCTCCAGCATTCCTGACAAACTAAAAGGCCCCTGGTATCTTTCCTCAATTCTGTCTCAAAGCAGAAAGAGAAAGAAAAATGAAGTAGCAGCATGATGTCACTACTCTGCTTGAAAAACCCCATCATTGTCTATTTCCAATTAGCAGTTTCCCTGCCAGCTGGCCTCTGAGTCTCTCCAAGCTTGCCCTGGTATCATGTATCCAGCGGCTTAGTGTTTGCTGATTTATTGGCATTAAGTAGTCCTTTAATAACTCTCTCTCACAGGATCAAACACCTCTGCTTTTTGGCATAAT
Organism: Lasiurus borealis; assembly: GCA_004026805.1. Classification (NCBI taxonomy): domain Eukaryota; kingdom Metazoa; phylum Chordata; class Mammalia; order Chiroptera; family Vespertilionidae; genus Lasiurus; species Lasiurus borealis. The sequence continues at coordinate 21,402 of PVJN01002412.1, read as the reverse complement.
TTTCTCTCAAGAGTTAGAAGTTGCAAAGCCAAGCTCTACCCGTGATGCTGAGAACTGGTTATTAGGGAGCCCAGTGTCATTGTAAAGTAGCTATGGGATGGTTTCTCCATGCAGATGAAATCTTTCAGATCCCTGCTCTGCTGTTGTTACTCTCTGGTTCTGGCTTTTCTATTAATAAACAGGTTCTGGGTGCCTTCCTCCTACTTCTGCTATCATACTTTTCTAAAAATCAAGATGCCTTGGATCCACTTCCCAATTACACTGAAGAATTAATATGATGAGTTTTGAGTTAAAAGGGCCAACTGAACATTGAACACACACTGAGAGACTCTATTCCCATTACAAACATGTGGAAATGCCATAAAAATAATAAATCATTCAAAGTTAAATTAAAAGAAACCAAGCAGAAATTTTAAAAATGAGTCATTGCAATAAAGAGCTATGAGATGGGTTATAGAATATGTTAAACCCAGATAAAGAAAGAATAATTGGTCAATTGAAAGATAGAAATGACAACTTTCCATATATCATAAAGAGAGATCAAGAGTCAGAAATATGATAGAAATTAGGAGACATGGAGGATATGACAAGAAACTCTAACTCAGATCTACTAGGAACTCCGTAAGTAAAGAATAGAGATAATAAAAGAAACCAAGATTCAAAGAAGCAATGGCTAAATGTTTTCTAAATATAAAGACATAATGTTCCAGAAACAAAAAGTCAGAATGCCAAGAAGGATTTAAAAGAAATGTGTCTTTCAGTAGATTCCATTGTGATAGCATAGCAGAATATAAAATCCACCAGAATTACCTCCATGGCAGCGACCAGCAGGCTGACAGGAGACTTCCCAAAAGTAGATGCAAGGTGACAAGGGCTATTACTCTGGAGCACTCTGAAGCTAGAATTTCACATCCCACTCTAAGAATGAACCTACGTCTATTCAGTCACTGCCCTATTCTTGTGGTAAATTTTGGTGGCCTTCAGTGATTAGTGGTGAGTAAGGTCCCTTCTGTTCAATATTACCACTGGGTCGGATGTTACAGTGAAAGCAAGTCTCAGACCAAATTCTGTTTCATGCACAAACATTTTTGGTAAGAAGGCACAAATAGTCTTGTTCTTATCAAATCAAGGAATTTCTAGTTCTGCATCCTTTAGACATTTCTACCAATGGCTTGCATCAAATATTCCCTTAGAGTCAGATATAACAATATTTTAGAAGCAGGGTCAGCTGGTCTTCTTGTTGGGTCATATGACAGGGTCTTCATTTAAATGGTGGAATACAGGTCAAAAGGAAGACCAGTGCTCCATAAAGAAGTAAGCTGATGGGCTGAACCAGTTCTGCATCTTATTCATGCAGGAGCAAAGGAGGCGTCTAACAATATTTCTAACTATCCTATAGTTTGACCACCAATTATGTATAGAAAAATATTTCTATAGAATTATGCTTATTAACATGCTCTCTATGTGGTTTCAGATGGCAGTATTTATAGGGCTTGTGGAAGTTGCCTCTGTGGAGTGAGTCTTAAATGGGATTTTTCAAATCCTAATTAACTACTCTTGGAGTGTTTATTATTGATTAGGGTACTTCTAACTTAACCAACCACGACCATATTAAAACAAGTGTATACTCATAGATATATTTCATGCTATCTCTGCTGATATTTTAAAGTAAGTTATAGACTTCATAACACCAATTAAATGAAATTTTAAGAGTGAGGGCAAAATAAAGACTTAAGAAAAACATTTTACTCTTTTTCATTTCTTTAAAAAATATATTTTTATTAAATTTCAGAGAGTAAGGAAAGAGGAGAGAGAGAGAGGAACATCAATGATGAGAGAGAATCATTGATTGTCTGCCTCCTGCACACTCCCCACTGGGGATTGAGCCTGCAATCGAGGCATGTGCCCTTGGCCATAATCAAACCTGGGATCCTTCAGTTCGCAGGTTGATGCTCTAGCCACTGAATCAAACCAGCTAGGGCTCTTTTTCATTTCTTTTAAAAAATATTTTTATTGATTTCAGAGAGGAATGGGGAGGGAGAGAGAGAGAGAAATATCAGTGATAAGAGAGAATCATTGATCAGCTGCTTCCTGCATGTCCCACACTGGGGATCAAGCCTATAATCTGTGTCCCCACCAGGAATCAAGTCATAACCTCCTGGTTCATAGGATGACACTCAATCACTGAGCCATACTATCTGGGTGCAAAATAAGGACATTTTTCAAAGCATAAAAACAAAAAAAGCTTATTCATGTTTGAAACTATATACCATGAGGTAGACCTTTTCAATCCAAGGTGTAATCCAGTTAGAAAGGAACAAGAAACATTTTTAATATATTAGAATCACCAGCCAAGACCGGTTTGGCTCAGTGGATAGAGCATCGGCCTGTGGACTGAAAGGCCCCAGGTTCGATTCCAGTCGGGGGCATGTACCTTGCTTGCGGGCACAATCACCACCACAAATTATTTTCATGACTCAATCAGTTTCAGAATCGCATACAATACAAAAAGAGAGAAAGGAGAGGGGCCCATCACACAGGGTGAAATATACAGTACTGAATACTAAAATCTGAATGCATCACAATTAGTCACTGCTTTTTTCTTTTTGGCATGAATTAGTAACAAGATGAAGAACATTCAAAATGTTTACGACATTTTTAAACATAGAAGAACTTGGAGCTTTTACCACCCACAGAGAGGAAGAGTAATAAAAGATGTTTGAAAGCAGGAATGCAAATGAACCTGGAAGGAAGGTATAAGGATGCAAGAGCAAAATAATAATTTATATATGTGTTTAAAAGCAAATGTAGCTAAAATTCTGGTCATAAGCACAACAAAGGCTTGAGACCGGGTTAATTTGGGAGGGAAGTTACGGCAAGCTAAGATTGGGGAGGTGGAATACAAATACCAAATAACTGCATTTAGTTTTAAGAGTATAAAGTTGAGTATGTATTTTAAAATCTAAAGGGTAACCACTAGGGGAGCGTGCAGGAGGCAGCCAATCAATGATTTTCTCTCATCATTGATGTTTCATCACTCTCTCCCTTTCTGAAATCAATACAAACATTAAAAAAAAGAAAGGTCCAAATTTGCTCTTGTCATTCTCTGCGTTTGCCTTCCTTGATGCTTCTTCTTGCATTGCAAAAATGACTGGGATTCCTGATGAAAAGCTGTTTGCATCCTTAGAGCCACTCCTCTCAGGTGCTGACCTGTAGTGCTGACCTATGCTGGGATTCGGGCACACATTCTGTACCTTCACTCCCTGAGGGTAAATGTTCTGCCTTCCCGAGTGTTAAGGTGGCCTTCATTTCTTGTCCTTCTTCTGTCCTAGGGATTGACTGGGGTTAGCAAACTGCCTTTCTCCATGCCTCCTTCACTGCTGAAGTGAGATTTTCCTATCACTTAGGCTCTCCCACAAAGAAACGAGACCCTGCAGAAAACGAGCTTCAGGTTGCTGGAGATGGCCATGCTGATGAGCACCTGTGGCAGATGTACTTGGGCTGGAAGTTCTGGAAGGTTCCTTTCTAGCTCTGAGATGCAAAGATTCTGGGATTATTGGTGCTAGCCCCTAGAATCAAGGTTAATTCCTAGAAGCATGTTTGTGTATTAATAGGGCATCTCTAATGAACTCATGTAAAGAAGTCTGGGGTTTGATACTGTGCAGATTGGTGAGGTATTTTCTGATTCCTCTGAGAGGCGTGCATTATAGGCAATTGTGAATTCCGTCCGAATGCAGCCCTGCGGCTGATGCTTCTCCTTGCATTGCAGAAACGACGGGACTCCTCTGATGGAAAGCTGTTTGCTTTGCAGTTAGCAAAAGGAAGGAAGTTCTTTCTGAACTCTTTCATGATTTATCCGGAATTTAAACATAGTCCGTTGTTCCTTGAAATCTAAACCCCTATGGCATTTACTGTATGCCACCTTGTTTTATGAGTTATTCATGGGTGCACAGATTTTGTTTCTTCAATTCATGTATGAACTTCTGTAGACAGGAAGTCCGCCTTGTGTTCTGTATCATCCACAGGATCTAGCAGAGCATTCTACACAGGTGCTCGGTGGTCATTCATGAACTCATTAGCAAGAGCCTATATGGAATTTGGTAGAAATGATCAAGGGTAAGCTTATTTTGTAAAGATGATAGTGTTTTCTGTTAGTGTGTGTGTGTTTTTTTTTAAACTCTCACCTGCGAATATGTGTGTGTGTGTGTTTAAATTGATTTTTAGAGAGAGAGGAAGGTCTGTAGTGATGTCAGTGTTGCCTGTTCCCATGGGCCTTTGGTCAGGAAAGGTGACTGTTCTGTGATACAAAATCTAGCAGCTGGACACACGCCCCTCCTCACACAGGAGGCCTCCAATAGGCATTTGTAGCCACTTTGAAGTTCATCCGTTACTTCTCCCATTTAATTGTCACAACAACCCCGAGAGTTAAAGTTTCTGTTCATTTTAGAGATGAGAAAACTGAAGCCTAGACAGAGGTCTTGGGGCTTGCACTAGGTGTAAGGGAGGTGGTGCTGTCTTATCTAAAATTTGTCGTTGCTGCCCTGGCTAGTTTGGCTCACTGGATAGAGTGGAGGCCTGTGGGCTGAAAGATTCTGGGTTCAATTCTGGTCTAAGGCACAAAACTCGGTTGCAGCTCCCAGCCTAGGTGGGGGGCATTTGGGAGGCAGCCAAACAACGTGGAATAAAAAACCCCCACACCAAACAAACAAACAAAATCCCTCGCTGCCTTCCCTGAGATTCACAGTTCCTGTGTGACAGGCTCCTAGTGTTGGAATTGTCTACAATAGCAGTTCTATCATTCTTATTCATTGTTCTTTATCACTGGAAGTATAGACCTCAGTCCATAAATAATACATAAATTAGTATGTTGAGCTGATCCCCACTCTCTCCCAACAAGTCTTCAGTTTTTCTTGAGATCAATAAAGCTTAAAGAAAAGAAGAAACCTGCTCAGCTTGTGTGTGGATTGGGGGTCGGGGAGGGGGCGCTGTGCTTCCACTTCCCTGGAGTGGAAGCCATGCTTGAGGGCCCAGCTTTGTTGTCACTAATGAGCTGGGATGTGATCAGACATCCAATAGCTAGCTAGCAAAGACTGAGTTGGTGCACCGGGATCACACTGCTGATTCGAGGCGGATGTAAAGAAACATCTTTTTGAGGGCTTGTGTAAGGAGAGAGGCAGAGGGAGGCAGGGGTGTGAGACAGTGCTTCCTCTGAACTGTGGCTATGCCAGGGGCTGCTGAACCTACCATAGAGAACGGCAGAGATGAAACCACACAGATGAAAGTAAAGAATAAACAACCAGAGAAGAAAACAGCAACAATTCAACATGATCAGAAACCACTACTCATTGGCCCAACTCAACATCCGGAAAAGCTAGCTGCTAGGGAAGCCAGAGCTGCTGCCAGCCCAGGTGGTGCAAAGCGGGAAAAGGCACCCTTGCTGGGCACACACAGCTCTAGATCTCAGGCTCCCTCACCCCTCACCCAGCAAGACCCTCCCAGCTGGACACGGGGCCCTAAGGATCCACAGGCCATCTGGTCATGTTTCTGGCTTTTCCTTTTCTTACATTTTCCTTTTTTTTTAAAGGCCCAATAGCTATTTTTTTTTTTTAAGGACTGTGAAGCTGCAGCCTTTGAGATGATACGCAGATAAAAGATACCACGGGAATAAGAGTAGAAAAAGCTTTAACGAGAAGAGCTTCGATCCTGTTCAAAGCTCCTCCACAGCACACCGAGGGGCCGAGCTGGCGGACGCTGGGTGACATGCCGTGGGTGACACGCCGTGTCAGTGGGCACGTGCTCGGGCTAAGGCCTTGTCTGATGAGCCGGGCAATCGGGGGGCTGTTTGAACAGACCAAAGGAAAGTATCAAAAGGCAAATTGGAGTCAGGGAGAGAATGAAGAGCCCATGATCTCCGAGGGAGATTGCAGAGGTAATGACAAAGCAGTTGGGTTTTAAAAAGGAGCTGTTATTCCAAGAAAGGTAATTTTGTTCAACTTTTTTTTTTTAATGGAAAAAAGGATGAAGAGATCAGCACCAGCTAAACCATCACTGTCAGATAAAAGCTAAATCTTTCATTAGGAACCATTTCTCTGCATACCCTTTTGACACTGAAGAATATATTTGATATAAAGATTTGGGACTTTATAAAATAAACAAAACCACAATGTCATGTTTCAAGGGAGAAGAGCAGCCATAAAACATGGGAGAACTTTCAAGATTAATAGTGTATTTTCCCTATAGGAGCTTTGCTCTTTTTAATCATTTTTAAGATCCATACTGTGAGTGAGTGCACATTCAGCAAACACAGGTTCGGATAATGAGAGGGACTGCCTTGACCCCCTAGCGATTCAGGTACAAACTCTCACCCAGAGTCTTCTAGTACCCACAAAACTTGGTTCCCCGAACAGGCTTCTTGTCCCAGACCACTAATGAGACCTGGCCTTTGCTCTCAGGGGGCCCACTGACCTCCCTTCCGCCTCTCCCTCCGCTCTTGCCATCGCCCCGGTCATGTAGAACTCATGTAACATGGTTCAGCATGCTCTTCATTCTGGGACCAGTGAGAAGACATAAGAGAAACCTTCACCAAGAAGAGTGAATCTGCTGTTAGTCCTGGAATGTGGTGCTTCTACCAGGTTCCTGCCTGCCTTCTGCCATCACATCTCTCTTTGATCCCTCTTCCACCAGTCAGGACTGTGACCTACCAAGTTTGCCTGTAACTAGCATTGTGTTCTACATCAGGATTCCTGCCTTCAGAATCCCCTAAGACTTTTCCGAATCCCCATGTTCCCACCCCCCTGGTGAGAGCTGTGCCTTTTAGCTGGTTCCCTGGGCCATGATTCTCCCTTCACCGGCCTTTATCAGCCCCCAGCTTCTCTGCTGGCTGTGGTGTATTCTCCTTCTGTCTGAAGCTGTGTTCATTCTATTCTCATGGACACATATGTCCCCCTGGTTACCAAACCACAGGTCTTGCTTATAAAACTCTACCTCAGTAAGAAGAGTCCATGGATCTTCATTGTAGAGCTCTGTCATTAATACAATGCAGACACACCCTCTGTGGCTTAGACTCCTCATTCTCCACTCAATGTTTTTTTTTTTCTTCTGAGTCTCCATTACTCATAGTGTATGTTCCTTATAATTCCAATGTCTACATTGGAAGTGTGGTAAACACTTTCTAAGTATTCCCCAAGCAACTCTCATAGAAATCTTTGGAAATAATTATGATCTCTCATTGTTTGCTAAGATTGTTCAACTGCATGAGTGTTGAACACATGAGTGTAGCCCTATAATGCTAACAAGACAAAGTTAGTAGAAGAGAGAGCTTGTGAGTCAGGTCTTGAGTTCTAGATCCCAAAACACATGGTTAGTAGGTTAGTTAAATAAGGTTTCCTAAATGAAATTAACTCATAGCTACTTGGCAATAGTCCTATGAAAAGTTCTGACAAATCTTGTTAACTTTTAAGAATGGGAAGGGAGATATTGGTTAGAGTAGTCACATGGGAGGACCTGTGTTGTAAAAATTTTAATTTGAGGGAGGGGGGAGGGGTTTTGTCACACGGTTATTTGTGCCCTTCACTTTGATGCTCTAATTCACCATCAGTTTTTCTATGACCCAAACCAAGACTGAAAGTGGTCAATAATGCAACCATGTGCAACTAACATTTTCTAGATACAAATAATTTGGAGCACAGCCTGCCTATTGTTTTGAATGACTTACAAATTGTCATATGAGACTTCCCGATATCTGTGCTGGCACCCTGAATTGTCTGCACAGCAAGTCAAGGACTTTGTGTGAACAGAATGCACCATGCTGAGGAAATACCTCACCTGAACAGATGAGTCATGGAAAAGACCTTAAAACACCTGGCCCCACCTCCCTTCCACCACAGAAACCTCCCATGACAGCCCAGACAGATGGTATCACAGTCCCGGCTTCAGTTCTCCCTTTGAAAGGAAACTTACTCACCATGCCTTTGAACAACCATAGACTTGAACATTCCATTGCAGAACAGCCTTAGTTGTCAGAAACTGCTTCCTTGAAAGAAATTTAATTTGCCTCCCCTTGGTCATATTTTTTGTTCTCTACATCTAAACTTTCAAGTGCATTCACTTTATTTACACAACTCTAATAGGAGTGAGAGGTTTTCACATTTATTGCAAGGGGACATGGATTTATAGAAAATGCCCCAAACCCCTGGCTTAGAGCTGATTTGGAAGGGGTAGGCCCTTCCGTCACTATTTCTGTTCTTTCTTCCTAAGATGGATGTAGCTATTTTTACTCCCTCTGCTCATGGCTTGTAGTTCATTGATGCTGATGAATAGGAGTTTTTTCTTGGAACACCTTGCAAATCAACTTCTGGGACCTTCTCACCTTGTGCTCTCTACCCACTATTCGGCCCCTATGCAGACCACTGTCTTTTAAGATATCTTCCAATTCTTGCAGCTCCTGTGCCTTCCAATGACCAGGGCTCTTTGTCCACCCCAAACCATTTCCCTCAGGGAAGTAAGTCATTGCTGTCCCTATTTCCACAGCAGCTGAGTCGGCTCCCCTGTGATGTATTCTCTTTTTACTCTCTCCCTGGCCCATCTTCGGTCTAGTTCCTGATCTGCTATATTTGCTCGGTCTGATTCCCTTGCTCCGCCCGTAGCTGCTTACAAGTCTGAGGTTGTCCGCAGCTAATCATGCTTGTTTTGTTTATCTAGGTCTCTTGCGCCCCTGGCAGAAGTGCTTCATATACATTATCTCTAATTCTTTCAGAAACACTGGGTGGTAAGTATTTTTACCCTCATTTTATAGACACAAAGTGATTTGGCTAAGGCCACACAATTTATAGACGATAGAGTTGAGATTAGATTGATTAAAAAACCCAGGCTCTTCCCATTCACCACCTGGTCTTTGAAGGCACAATTGTGTCCTGTTAATTTTTGTGTCATCTGCAGGGCCTTGTACGAAGCAGGCCCACAGTGTAAACACATATCTTAATGGCAGGGTTTATGCTGGGAGAAGAGGCAGAGGTGACCTGGAGGGGATGAGGGGCTCGACTGTAGGCAGTGCTCTGCTTCCTGTACGACCCCCCCTGCTGTCCACTTCTGAGCAGCCTACAGAAAAAAGGCTGCTGCAGCCAAAGCTTCCTGATTCCTGGGTTCCCTTGATATTAGGGTCCCCTGACTCAGGCCTGATTTGCATGTCTTCCTGCCTCCCATAGACACCGAGCTCTATCCAGCAAATGCATTGTCCTAGGTGGTCATCTGCCTAAAACTTATCTCTTTTTCTTTGATCAGGGCTCTGGGCTGACCATGTAGAAACTAAGCAACTTGCTCTCCTCTCTGTTTTCCAAAGACCCAGTCAGAGCAGGTCTGGCTCAGCCATCTCTCTGCTCCTTTCCCTCGGGTTTCACTCTGACCCTCTCAGCCTTCCAGAGGGTGTCTCCCCAGCTGAAGAGAAGCCCCATTGCTGTCTCCAGGAAGGAGAGGGAATAGCAAGTGAGCCCACACACAAGAAGATAGTTTTCCAGTGATGTCAATGATTCCACTCCCCACCCTGGTAAGGTGGGAGGGGCCTGGAAGGTGAGCAGGGTTCTAGGTGAGGGCCATTGTGTGTGGCCGAGGCCTCATTTTATGTGGACTCAGAGCCCCTTCCTTTGGGAGCCTGCATGAAATGGGGAAGGCAGGTTTGGTCAACACTGTAGAACTCATGTAAAATAAAGCCTCATTGCTGTCCTGCTTCCCCAAGTGGGACAAACACACACTCTTCACTGTGCTTGACACACATGCTCCGTGTGGACAGATGTGTGGACAGGCATGTGGCCCAAAGCCTCTGCCTTGGAACACTGCTGTCACCTCCCGGGCCCCACAGCCTGGTCACTTCATGAGACGGGCTCTTGGTGACTTGGATCTTATGAGTGCCTGCCTAGCCATGCTCCCCCCCGAGTCTCTGAGCCTGCCCTCTCCTTTGGGAGCCCCCGGCTCGCTGTCACACTCGTGTTCCTCTGGACGGGATTAGGTTAGTGCCATTGTGCCGCGTGGGCTCTCACTTAGCCGAGCTCCTCCCCGCCGGCTCCTAATGAAGAATAAATTGAGAGGACTCACAGGAATATTCTGCTGATTCTTGCTGTTTGGGGGAAAGGAGGTTGTGTTGGCAAATCTCATTTTGAAACCATCACTTCTGCGGCCAGAATATTCAGCAAGACAGGTTTTTACATAAGTAATGCGGACAACGGATTGGATGGGCCTGCCGGGCCGTGGGGGATTACCTCGCTGGATTCACAGTTTCAGCGATGAGATGCCAAGAACACTGCAGCTAGCTGGAGTTCCCATTTGGAATATCCGATTCTCTCGAGTCTGGCTGCGTGAGCTGGTTCAGGTTTCATTGCTGTTTTGCTCATCTCTGTTCCCGTATTTAGTAGCAGCGGAGGAAAGAAAAAGGCTGCTTTGCTGGTGTTTATTTGACTATTGAGGCTAATTGTTCATTTGCTGAAAAGAACAAAATCAAAGACCAAGGGTCTCTAAAACATTGCTGTGTGTGTGTGTGTGTGTGTGTGTGTGTGTGTACTTATTTTCGTATGTGTTAAGATAATGAGATGCTATCACCAAGCTAAAAATAAAGACAAGAACATTTTATAAAGAATATTTCCTCGTTTTCTTTTTAGCTGTAATTACACATTTTATTTACCGCTTGTTGGGAATCAGTTACATATGTCCATGCATCATGTGGCATCATCATGTTTATCTTTCAATATATAATTGTGTTTGAAAGACAAAAGGGATGATCAGATTTCGGGAGCAAGTAGACAGAGAGAATCAAGCTGAAATTTGAGATCACGGCCCTGTAAATGTCTGACTGGGAGGAGAGGATTGTGTCTACTGGACCTGGTGCTCAGACAATGCCTTCCAACACAGGCAGGCATCCACAGGCCATCAGAAAAGCCATTTCCCGGGCATATGTGTCTGTGTAGAGAGGACGAGGGAAAGGTGGGAAAAGACGGCCCGAGACTGTGGTGGCGGAGACCGCTGATGAAAATTGTGCATAGCTGAAAGAGCAAATCGCTCTCGTTTTCCAGTGATTGCACTGGATTCTGAAATTAAACCCAGTGGGGAGAGCGTACCTGCCTGAGCTTCCACAGAGCCGCTGGGTTTGTGGGCTTAGGAGCCGAGAGCATCTATTTTTCAAGCTCTGGAGGGCAGAGCCTGCCCTGCTGTCGCTTCCCTGAGAAGATCGGATTGGTGCTACTTGAGACAGGTTACCTGGTGGGTCGGGGGAGGGAGAAGGGGTGGCGCCTCAAGTGGGAAACCTCAGCCCCTCTTGCGGGTTTTCTAAGTCTGGGAGGCTTCACTCCTCCTCCTCGGGCTGTGCTCGGGGCTGATGGAAACTGTTCCAAGTGAAGAGCAGCTCTCGGAAAGCCTTAAAGATTTCTGATTTGATTAACAAGGGTTCGGTTCTGAAGTCAGCGTGGAGGGTGAAAATTGCACGTGGTCAGAATTATGCAGGAGAATCCCTGAATCTGCCTGCAAAGTGTGCTTCAAGGTGCACCAGGGGAGGCCGGAGACGCAGCCTCGTGGCCGAGACCAGCACGCCTCGTCCTCGCTGCTGGGCTTGTTCTGGGGCCTGTGCTCTTTGGTGGGAAGACGGGTGGTTCTCCTCCCAGTCTCATCCGGCCAGGTGAGCAGTCGTAAAGTTGCTTAAGGTAAAGCCAAATAGCGTGCAGTTTCATTGCACCAAGGGGTGGTCAGGAGATAGGCATTTGCCTAGTGTGGAAGAGAGAGGAGGAGAGGCAGGAAACCTGGGTCCTAATGTCCCCAGCCTGACCTTAGGGACTCTCTGTTTTGCTGTGACACATTTACAGGGCCTCTAGCTCATCACAGCAGCTAACATACTGCACTGAAAATGTGCCAGGCACTGTACATGTCTGCATCTGTTGAAAACTCAGAATAACTCCCTGAGGTGAAACTTTATCATCCCATTTTATAGATGAGGAAACAAAGCCTCAAGCCCACCCACACTCAGTTTGTCCCTGCAGCAGCTTAAGATGATGATGGGGGTGGGGGCAGAGTTACCGAGAGGAAGTGGAACCTTCAGCTCCTTTCACGGGGTGCGGAGGGGTCGTTGCAATGGGAAGACCTGCTCCGCTTGAACTGTGGGCTCAGCGATGCAGTCCCAGTGAGCGGCCTTGCTCTCTGGGCTTTGAACTCTGGCATAGGATGTTCTTCTGCTTGGCACTCTTTCCTCCTTTCACCTCAGGAACTTTTTACTCAACCCTCTCTGGCTTCTGAAGCTGGGGTGGGGTCCCTATACCACACCCCCACTCCTCCCACTGTCCCTACTCGCTCTGTCTCATCCCAGTGTGATGAGACCACCTCCAGAGGCTCTTCAGGATAAGGGTGCTGGCTTCTTCCTGTGTCCCCATTGCCCTCAGCACAGGGCTCACTCAGTGCGTGCTGGGCGGATGTTGAGTAAGTAAAGAGCTATGGAGCATCACTTCCTATCCAGGCTCCAAAACGCAAGCACCTCCCACTTCACCTCAGTAACCTGTTTCTATAAATCAGATGTTCTGTATGAAAATGCTCACCAGAGCCTATTTCCGATTATTTGAGATGGGGAAACTTACATTGTGTTACACATTAAGTCCAAATCTTGACTCAGTTTTTTAAAACATAATGGAAACATAGCTAAACACCTATATGTAATCAAAAGACGCATATTAGGATGTAGAGTGCTTAAAACATTCCTTCCTAATCCTAGAGCATGAATGTGGTCATTGATAAACCACTGCTCTGTGTGCAGCAAAATCTCCTCTTCCAGTGTCACGCTTCCTCTCCCTGGCTTTACTAGTACTTTCTTTTCCAAGTTTTCCTTCAAAACTTTCTCAAATGTTGGGGAACTTGACCAACCCTAAGCAAAAATCAGGTCAAATTGTCCAAGGCTGATGGGAGGGACTATGTTCAAGGCAAGGACACAAGAGGCAGAGAATGGCTTACACATTGTTTTGTTTAAAATGATGCATTGAGTTTGAGGATATAGATATAATTTCCGCCCCCTAAACCTCATACATTATCTGAAGAATATTTGATCTTCTTTCATTTCCACTTCCCCTTCCTTCCTGTTTCTTTCAAAGTAATTGATTCTATAAAATGTGGGCATGACTTATGATGGGGTCTAGAATATGCCACTGTAGGATAAGGATTATTTTGAGTTGTAAGCATTTGAAAATCAACAGATGCAGGAAGAAGCTTTCTCTGTGTTTCCCTTGTCTGCCTAAAAGCAGAGCCTTCTAGTAGATCCAACTGTCATAAAACCTCCTTTAAGGGGGACTTGCCAAACAAGGGGAAGTAGTGACTCCTCTCACTGGAGAGGAGAAGTCCACACTGGACGCAGAAACGCTCCTTGTGAAACAATCCTCGTCTTCCATTAGCATCCCCAAGTATTTCTCAGCCATTCCTCCATATTTATTGTCCCTTTAAAACCCAAGTGCTTGCTCTTGTTAAGCTGTATGTAGACTCCCAATTCTAACCCTTACTTTGAGCCACTTTCTTTGTGAGCTCTGCATACATTTATGGATACATTTTGTCTTTTGTTAATTTGACTTGAGTCAATTTACTTTGCAGGTCCCCAAATAATGAACTTAAGAAGGCAGAGGAAAAATTTTGCCTTCCTGATATAAAGGAATTTTCCATTAGGAAAATGCAAATTAGGGGTCATTCTGCAATGTGTGCCTTTATTTTAACACTTTATAAAGGTCCACGTATGCCTGCATGAACAGAGGGGCCACCATGACTCCCCTATCAGTCCTCTCAGGGCCTGGGACCAGCACCAACTCTGAGGCCTTGAAGCACAGTTGAATCCCAGTTGAAAAATGGCTCTTGGCTCCTGGCCATCCCTCCATCTCTCTGATCGATGGAGATGTCCACAATTCTTGCCTCATTAGTTTGATTAGGACAATAAAGCCTTTGTTATAAAAGTAACTATCTTACTAAAGCAGAGCCACTATTACTGACTTTCCCTTTCTTTTAACTAGTAATAGAACCCTTAAATTTTAGCTGGGCAGAGAATGAAGACTACATTTCCCAGCCTCCCTTGCAGAGAGGGATGGCCATATGACTAATTCTCACCCGTAGAGTGTGAATGAAAATGATGAATGTCATTTCCAGGGTGATGCTCACTTTTGGAAGCCAGAAGGTCAACAGAGATTCCCAACTTTGTCAAATAGGCAGTTTGTCCAGGATGGGCCCTGTGCAAAGTAGCAAGAGCTCAAAGTGGCACAGCTCACTTACAGCGAAAACAGAAACATGCTTAGTACAGTGCCTGGCATGAAGGAGGTGTACAACAATTCATACATGTTGAGTGAAAGAAGGCGTACATAAATGGCTGGATTATATAGAGATCTAGATACTCATGCTGAATGGATAGACAACTTACAGCTGAAGATGGTCTTAGTTCAGCTTTCAGTGGCCCTACGATTGGGTATAATTGTCACCCACACCTCTCCATTACCTGTACCAGATCCCTCCAATTTGTCATGATAGCTCCTCCTTATTTTATGTGTCCATGAGTGGTGCCAATCCTACCTCCCTGTAATGTTTTGAGGGCCTATAAAAAAATAGGGTTGAAACTGAGCCATGCTATTTTGTGGAATTTTCCAACCTGTTCTATATCATAGCCAGTTTCTTTCTGTTAAAAATTTATTTCCTGGACTCAGAAACTCATTCCTTGCATAGCAAGGAGTGAGTACAGTGTCTTGAGGGTAACAATCTTTTCCTGCACAAGATAAAGAAGACAGACCTCTGTTTGAATGAAGCCTTTCGGGGCCTGGCTTGAATTTTGCTCTCAAAAGGATCAAGCCTTAGGGTGAAGCAACCAGCCGCACAGGGGCTCCAGCCATCCATGGCGAGAGATAAGCCTGATGCTAGTTAAAGGAGGCATTCTGAGCAGCTTGCCTATATCCTTAGATCGCTTGCCCTTGGATTTTTATCTTTTTTTTAGTTGGGAAAAAAACATCACAAGGACATAGGGCCTAACGGCATTGATTGTCTTGATAGTTTGTTGATTAAGTCCAGGAGATGCTGGCATCTGCAAATACATCTTATTAGGTGTGATCAGGCAAGTAAATTGTCCCTGCCCTCCGGCATGCTGCAATAATTACTAACAAGGAAAAGTTAATCACAGCACGAGCAAAGCCAGGCTCCCTTTGTCTGCATGCAAACCTCTTTCCCACAGTGGCTTCAAGGGGTTAGCTGTGAGCCGGGGAACAGGCTCTTTGAAAAAAGAGCCTTTCCTTTCAGTAAAACTGTTCCACATATTATTATTTTAATTTAATTAGGTTTTAAAAAGGTTAGCCATGACATTTTAATAGCTTAAGCTCACATTAATATTCTGAGAACACTGTTTAGCCTAGCCATTTGCTATTCAAAATATGTTTTTCCAGAAAAGGAATTGGCTGTTAGGACCATTACTGAAAAAATAGCTTTCATTGGATTAAGATGGGTATTTTGCTACTAAAGGGTAGTTATTGAAATAAAGCACATAGAAGGGATTGAAAAAAATGTTAAAGCCTTAGCTTGACAGAGTTTATCTAGGAGGAAGGGAGAGTGGGCAGTGTGTTTATTAAGATGATCCCAAAGGTGGCTAATGTCCTTCAGTGTGCTGTGTTTCCTCAACCCAGTGTTTTATTTATTTGCCCGAGTGCTGCTATCTTCATTCGGGAGTTTAAAGAGCAAAGCAAGATAATAATACTAGTTTGGCAAACTGCTCCTGTTTCTTCTTTTGTTATCATGGCTACCTACTTTAGACATAGCCATTAGATATGCTAATGAATCCTGTGGGAGGGAGTAAAACACACTTCCTGTAGGGGGAAGAGCCAGGAGTAACCCATTCTTACAAGTGTGTATGGCTCCGCGTGCCCAGCATTGTGCTAGCTTTGCGGGTACAGAGATGCTGAAGCTGTGACCCAGCCCTCTGGACACCCACAATTAGCAGGGAGCTGGCATTGATTTTACAGCTACCTTCTCATTGTAGGGTGTACTAGGAGCTGTGTGCTCCCCAGAAGCAGCACCAGACAAGTAATTCTTTTAGCTTGGTGGACGGGGATGGCTGCAAAAGGCAGGGAGGAGCTGGGGCTGGAAGAACTACTAGTGGAAAGATTTTGCCAGGAGGAGAGAAATCATGTGGGCAGACTACTGCTGAGACCTCTGGCTAACCAAGTGTGGTCTCCGACCAGCAGCATCAACACCATGGAAACTTGTTGGAAATGCACATCCCCACACCTCACTCAGTACCAGCTGAATCAGAAAGAAAGTCTCCGGGGCAGGGTGTCCAGGGTGTGGTGTGTGTGTGTGTGTGTGTGTGTGTGTGTGTGTGTGTGTGAGCTGTGGTGTTCCAGGGTGTGGTGTGTGTGTGTGTGTGTGTGTGTGTGTGTGTGTGTGTGTGTGAGCTGTGGTGTTTAACCAGCTTTCCAGGTGATTCTGAGGCTCCTGAAAGTTAACATGTATACTCATGGTCCCTCTGGTCAACTGGGAGGAGTTAGACTTGACCAGAGTTTTGAGTTTGGTGAGGTTGGAGTGGAAACATGGGGTAAGAGATGGTGAGGTTGGAAAGGTCAATTGGGATCAATTTTGAAGGAAGGGAGGGAGGATATTATTATTGATATTAGCTATCTTTGTGAGTGTGTGTTTATAATCATGACGGTCCTAGAGCCTAGCAACAGGGACCTATTTGAACCAGCTTAAACAAAAGAACGTTTATTGAAAAGTTATCATGATATCTCATTGCTACCCAAGGGAGAATTCAATAAGCAGGTCTCAGAAGATATTTATTTTTCTTCCCCTATTTCATATTATTTCCCTAGGATAGATTCCCAGGTGTAAGATTATTGGTTTAAAGGGTGTGAACAATTTCATGGGTTCTGATACGTGTGGCCAAACAACTTCTAAATGGTGTATCCATATAGGAGGCCACCAGCGTTGAACATAAACACTGTAATCTTATTGACATTAATTCTGTACTTTCTAACCTGATGGGGGGCAGGAGGAGGGAATGGCCCACCGTTGTTGGTGTTGGAAATTAATTGATTGTCAATTAAGTCCAATATTTAAAATAGTCTATTTACCGATTTCATATTTTATTTGAAAAGGAGTTTTTGTCCTTATGTTACCAGGAGAGGAACTCCTCTTCTCTCCAGGGATTCAAGACCAACATAATTGTAGAAAATCATATTAGCTTTGGCAGCTCCAGAGGCTGTATCACGGGGCACACCCTCAGTACTGTCTTCACTAACACTGTCCAAGTCTCAGCACTGCTACTTACTGGCCTGTGATTTGCTCTCCTGTGAGGCCCAGTGTCCTCATCTGGAAATTAGGAACAATCAGTCCTACCTATCTACGTGATAGTTTGAAGATCAGAATGAGGGTGGGTACTTGAAAATGCTTGATAAACTATAAAGCACCATGAAAATGTAAGCTAGCGCTATTATAACATTGGCTTACCTAAATGAACTATCTCCATGAAGTCACTCCAGATCAGGACTTTTGCTGTTGACCTATAACAACGGTTCTCAACCTGTGGGTCGTGACCCCTTTGGGGGTTGAATGACCCTTTCACAGGGGTCGCCTAAGACTCTTGGAAAACACCTATTTCCCATGGTCTTAGGAACCAACACACCGCTCCTCAGTGTAGCAAAATGTAGCAATGTAGTTTACTGCTGTCATATGAAGACTGTTACCCGTGCTACACCACGATTCAAGACAAAAATTTCATTTATTTGTAATTAGAAATAAATATTTCACAATATATAATTACATATTGTTTTTTGTGATTAATCACTATGCTTTAATTATGTTCAATTTGTAACAATGAAAATACATCCTGACTATCAGATATTTACATTACAGTTCATAACAGTAGCAAAATTACAGTTATGAAGTAGCAACAGAAATAATTTTATGGTTGGGGGTCACCAACACATGAGGAGCTGTCTTAAAGGGTCGCGGCATTAGGAAGGTTGAGAACCACTGACCTATAAGAATAAACATCCCGGCCTAGTGCTACTGTTTTTACTTTTTACACAAATGGGACTCACTTCATAGATGCAAATTCATCAACGACTTGGTGGTGGTTGAGGTATTCTTACTCCCACCAGCGGGTAATGGGCTTCCCAGGTATATGGAAGGTCCTATATTTCATACTTCTTGGATGCCTCATTTCCCCTTCCTCCTCCCCAACCCTCACCACACTCCCTGCCTCCCTTCCTTCCTTCCATGGGCCAAGGACTAGGAGTAAATAGTGAGCAAGAGCCAACTGAGCCCTCGCTTTGGTGGAGCTCACATGTTAATTCAGAAAATTACACTGTCCATGTGTTCCTAGGTTTGATATGGGTCTTTAGTAGACGGAACAGAGCTTTACAGTTTATAAGGTATGTTTATAGCAGTGCACGCATTTAATTCTGTTACCTACATCATGAAGAAGGCGGAGAGGCACAATCTTTTGGAGTGAGGGGGGTTGGACAAGCATGTAGCAGAACAGGTTGTGGGTCAGGCCTTGTGTGGGGTCCCCGTAGCCTAGTAACATGCCTTTTTCTAGGTACCACGTTCATCTGTCCTTTTCATTGTCAAATTTACAATGGGTTAAACTTAGCTCCCCTTTGATGAGGGACTGAAAATGATGAGATTCCCCTACAGAATCCCGAGTCACCTGAAAACTGGGTTGGCTTTTGTGTGAAATGCAATTCCACACATAATTAAGAAGAGAAAACCCGGCAGCCAGAAATGAAGCAGGGAAAAGGAAAAAAGAGGTGCTGTCAGGAAAGTTCCCACTGGCCCAGAAAGCCGGGCAGTGAGTCCACTGGGGTCAGAGAGACAGCCAAGCAGAGGGGGAGGTGGCTCGGCTCTGCCTCTGATGGAAAATGTCCGTGGCAGTCACTGGAGTCACGGGAGCCGGTTCTGAGGGATGAAGGGAGATAAGGGAGCCAAGTAGAAGAGCTTGTGGAAAATGGAACAAAACCAGAAGATGAGATGGGCTAAAAAAAAAAAAAAGGAGCTAGGGCAACCTGGGGAAGAGAGGCAGCCTGGGTCCCTTAGCTTCTCCTCACTGCAGAGGGAAAAGGGTGAGTGTTAGCCGGCTGTCCACACAGTGTGTCAGGGTCAGGGTCAGTCTGAGACTCAGGCCAGGATGGCACTTTGAGTTCCTCTCCCCAGATCCTTTGGCCATCATGGCTGTGCAGTGGACAAGTTACCCACCTGCCAATCCCCTCCACTGGACTGCGAACACTCAGAGGGGAGAACTGCTGGTCAGCTTTTACCTCCAGCACACAGCAGGGTGCCCTGGCTACATTTCTGTTTGATATGGTAAGGTCTTCAAGCCATTGACATTTTTCTCACACAAAATTTAAAATGCTATTCTGTACCAACTATTACCCGCCCTCCCATCAGGGAAGGAGGATGGAATGGGACTTGGGGAATTGTTCTGTAGCATGAATCCATAGGTGCAACAGAGATGTGGGCTATTACCCTCTAATTCAGGCTGAGATAATCTTATAGAATAAAGAGGTAATATGAAAATTGATGGCCACTCCAACACTTAAGATGCCGCCCCCATGTGGACACAAGATAGCCAACACAAGATGGCCAGCAGGGGAGGGCAGTTGTGGGTGATCAGGCCAGCAGGGGAGGGCAGTTAGAAGGGACCAAGCCTGCAAGGGAGGGTAGTTGGGGTGACCAGGCCTTTAGGGGAGGACACTTAGGGGTGAACAGGCCTGCAGGGGAGAGCAGTTAAGGGGTGATCAGGCTGGTAGGCAGAAGTGGTTAGGGGCAATCAAGCAGGCCTGCAGGGGAGAGCAGTTAAGGGGTGATCAGGCTGGTAGGCAGAAGTGGTTAGGGGCAATCAAGCAGGCAGGCAGGCGAATGGTGGGAGCAAGCAGTCCTGAATTCTTAGAGGGATGTCCAACTTCCCTAGAAGGGTCCCAGATTGTAGAAGGTATAGGCTAGGCTGAGGGACACAACACCCCCCAGCCCCCTGCACAAATTTTGTGCACTGGGCCTCTAGTTTAAAGATAAATCCAAATCTCTGGGAAATTGCCTTACTCTCTGCCTTAATGGGAAGAAGGATTTGAATGTTTGTCCCTGAACCCAACATCCTGCCTTCCAGTAGGCTGGGAAAATGGTAGAACTGGAACTCAAAACCAGCCCATTCAACTCCAAATGCCAAGCTTTTCCATTAAAAATTATGGTACTGGTAATCTACAATTCTTCTGAAAACATCCTTCTTTATTAAAATATCAGCCCTTAAGATCCATTCATCATTCCTACTGGTAAACAAACACCATACAAGACCAGATCATACTCCCTTCCTGGTCTCTGACATCCTCAATCCATTACTTATGCCCTCTCTACCTCTATCTCTTCTAGGTTTCTTTTATTAATGACCGTCCTTAATTCTTGAATTTACTTGGATATGCTTGCATCTTTGCACCATGATAGAAGAAGCACAAAATTTCCTTTGATCATTTCCATGTCCCCTCTTAGCAATCAACATGTCTTATCATAGTTCTCACTTGTTTGTGCACAGAAAGCTCTATAGAACCTAGGTCAGTTGCCTTACTCACTGTTGTACCTGGTATCCAGCACAGTGACTCGCACATAGTAGGCCCTTTATAGGTAAGGATTAAATGAATGAAGATAGGTGATTCACACTTCTAATTCACTACTTCTACTTGCTGCCTCCCCTGGGTTCTTGAAAGAATTCTCTTTTGAGGTGAGGAAATTTGGGTTCCATAAGCCAGCATTGTTACCAGGCACATTGTGACTATGTGCTTCAGCTCTAGTAACAGGATTCTTGCTTCAATCTTGGTTAACAAGCTTCTGCCTCTTTTCTCAATCCTAGTAAATAGGTCCCTGCTCAGTCGTCCTCCAGGGAATGAGTCCTGCAGTGAATCTGGGTACTCTTGACTGAGTCAATACCACCCGAACCTCATGCCCCTGATGCAGTTCTGCCTCCAGCTTCAAACCATGGACTTCTTCACGCAGCCCTAAAACACAATACCATTCTTTTCTTTTTTATGTAAATCTTTATTGTTGAAAGTATTACATATGTTCCCTTCCCCACCCCCCACCCCTATTGACCCCCTCCAGCCTGCCCCCACCCCAGGTCTTCAGCACCTTATTACCTGTGTCCATGGTTATGCATACAAAGATTTGGTTGATTACCTCCCCTTTCCTGCCTTCCCTCTGAGATTTTGCATTCTGTCCCATGCTTTTGTGGGTCTGGATCAACTCTGTTCATCAGTTTATCTTGTTACTTAGATTCCACATATGAGTGCAATTGTGTGATAACTGTCTTTCTCTGACTGACTTATTTCACTTAGCATGATATTCTCCAGATCCCTCCATGCTGTCTCAAAGGGTAAGAGTTTCTTCTTTTTT